>CM021103.1:375029000-375264288 GCA_007115665.2 Sequoiadendron giganteum | reverse complement strand
TGTATGTTGAGGAAAGTTTATTTAAATATCTTTGTCAGAAAATCAACCTCGTCCATTTCTAGACTCTCTTGCTTTGCATTTACTCTAGAGGATAGAAACGTTTTAGCGTAAGTTAAGTTGTAGTTGTCAAGTTTCATTAAAGGGAAAACCTCAGCTGCAACATCTAGTGTTCTATAACCTTGTGTTCTCGCAGCTGAAACAAAAAGATAGGCAAAATTAAGTTTAATTTACTTTCTTTATGCAACTCAACAAAAGAGGGAGCTTCCCCTCCTAATTTGAAGAGCAGTTCACTGCACATAGCTATCCATTTCCAAAGCGCATTTCAAAGGTGCGATTTGAAATGCCAGCAGACTCTTTACACTTAAGAAAATAAATCCAGGTCTTCCTAGAGAAGTCATCTACAAATATTACATAATATAAGAATCCCGCCATGGAGGGTATAGACATGGGTCCAAATAAGTCAGAGTATAATAATTCTAATACATTTTTGGTTTTACTCAAACTATTTTTGAAAGTTCCCTTTGTTTTCTTTCCTAGGGCACACCCTCTGCATGCTCCATGGATTTGTTTTAGTTTGGGCAAGCCTGTTACTAATATTTCTACAGAAGGTAGGGCACGAATGTGAAGATGTCCTAATCTTCGATGCCAAATTTCATTTGAGTCTGAGGTCTCATAAATAAGAGCTTGTTTAGAAACCATGCACAGTTTGTAGAGATATCTTCGTCCTACTCCTATAGTTTGTGCTTTCTTTATATTTGAGTTCTTTGGCCATGCCAGAAATTTTCCATCCATAAAGGTAACCCTATATCCGTTGTCTTCAAGAGTAGAAATGGATATTAGGTTCCTTTTTATTCCTGGTACAAACAATACTCCGGTGAGTTGTATAGAGAGGCCAGATTTCAAATTTATGGTGCAAGTTCCAACCCCTTTTATTGGATATGCAGAATCATCCCCAATAGTCACTTCTTCGTCAGATTCTTCTTTCATAGTATCTAGGTGTTCTCTAAATCCTGTGATGTGCCTAGATGAACCACTATCAATTATCCAGTTGTTGTCTTGGTTTGAAACTTGACTTGATAGTGCTGAGTAGAAGATAAATTTCTCAAAGTCATAGTCTGTATGTGTTTTTCCAACTTTAGCAAAAGATGCTTGTTGTTTTGTTCTATCAGGGCACTTCATTGCATAGTGTCCATATTGGTCACATCTGAAACATTGAATTTGGGAGATGTTTTTCCTTTTCTTGAATGGTCCCTTTCCATGAGAATTCTTCTTTCTTTTGAAGTTTTTCTTTTTACCTTTATTATGAGAATTTGTATTTAGCACTTGAATATCCTCATCTATGGTTTTATGTTTGTTTTCTTTTGTCATTAGTCTTGTTTCTTCTTGTAGGCAATCTGTTTTTAGTCTATCAAATTTAGGGAGTTTCGATCTTGCACTTATTCCTTGAACAAATGACTCCCATGAGTTTGGTAGACCACCTAGAGCAATTAGAGTTAACTCCTTGCTATGAATTTGATGTCTAACTGTTGATAGTTGATTTCTTAATTCATTGATTCTCATGAAATAAGAATTAATGGATTCTCCCTTGTTTATTTGAACATGATTTAGTTGCCTTTTTAGAGCAAGGGTCCTACTGGTGTTGTTTATTTCAAAGGTTTTCTCAATGGATTTAAACATTTGATATGCAGTCTCATGTTTAGATAGGATATATGGTCCCTAACTGCATCTACTATAATTTTCATAGTTTTCTCATCATTCTCAATCCATTGAGATTTCTCTGGATCATTCTCTGGTTCTATTTTGTTTTCTTTCACAAATGAGTCTAACTTATTTTCTTTCAGAATCATCATGATTCTGAACTTCCATGAAGTAAAGTTGTTTGCGCTGTTACACCCCGGAATTTGTATAGTTACTATTCTAGTAATGCTTAGAGCATTCTGATTGTAAGGAAGGTTTTGAACGAATAAATGTGATTGAATTTTGTTGACAATATGAAATCCTGTTTACATGTTATGTTTGGCTCATTCTGTATTCTTGACTGATGTTATTCTTGAAACAATGAATAGAGGAAAATAATTAGTCTTGTTTTATATATTTGAATTATATATACTGCAAATATTGTGAGCATTTGACTGCCGTGGTTTTGTGCCATGGATGCAGGAACAGGAGCTATTCCTCCAGGTGGAGGGGAAATATCACTCAGGAAGAGGAACTTGGTCGACTAACCGGTAAAGTTGATCGTATGAGCATACACACACTTCACTGAGGATTTTAGGAACTGAGTCAGATTAAGTTGTCATGATAAGTCATCCTTAGGCTTAGTAGTTATGATTACTTCTTCATGCTTTATGAGTGGTGTTCCTTGATTGACTGACTTACTGTTCTGTGAGCCTTGAATGTGAAATGTGAACTGATAAGTTACTGATGCCTGGAATTTACAGTTAAATGTATAAATACGTGTTTAGGCAATTACGTCTATTAGAGGTGCTCTGACTGGCCTATAATACACGTAATTGGAGATTTGAAAATAAACATGTATAGATATATTTAAGTGTAAACTGGGTAAGTTAATTAATATATTTAATAATATATTTAATATAGATGTTATTATAGTTTTATCGGTAATATAATATATTAATATATCTAATATAATATTTTGAATATTATATAGATATATTTATATATTAAAAGAAAGGTAAGTTAAAAACTATAATAATATTGTATTGAATATAATATAAAATATATTAATACATTTTAATGAAAATATTAAAATACCTAAAACTTTGGAAAGATTTTATATAAACTATAATCTTTGGCATTTAAATTTACATTTATCTTATAAAGGTATTTGAGTTTATTCACCTTTGGAAATAAAGGTAATAAGACTTTCATAGTCTTTGGTAAATACTTTGCAAACCATACAAAGGAATTTCGAAATATTGAAATACTTGGAAAATATTAAAAGGAAAAAGAATTTCGAAATTTTGTAAAGGCCAATGTAAATTTATAAAAATCATTTATGGAAATGAAAGTATGAACTATAGACTTTTTTAAGAATTAAAGTTAATGGTGGAATAAACTGAAAAATCGCGGATTTCTTCATGGGAAGAAATCGCGCGACTGTTTGAACCTGAAAAACAGTGGAAAACAATGGAGATTAATCCGCGCCCAGCTCGCGAAGCTTAGACCTGGTCGCGGATGCTTGAACGCCACCGGTCTGGGACGCGTGGGTGGAAGGAGGCATGATCTGTGTGTGCGTAACCCTTGACGTTTTCAGCAGCAAAATCCAAACGCCATTTGTTCTGTCAGTTCGCCATTTTTAAGGGCTTTTCCCAGTGACTAAACCTGTACGTGGTTGATCCACGAATTTGGCATGTGATATGTTGAAACATTCTTGAGAAATTATGTTGAATCATCAACTCTTTTGCTGTGTGACTGCCACTGCGAATTTTGACATTTTCAAAATGAGAGGTGTCGAATTCTCATGCCTACAAGGTAGGAAACATGAGAATTCGAAACCTATAAATAGGTTCTCACTCATTGTTGAAAGACACTCAATCTTTTCAGTTCACTCTCCTTGCCTTGGAAAATTCGAAATACAGTGCTGTGGTATTTCTGTGTTTTAAAATTCCATTTTAATGAAAGCCATTGTCATTCTATGAGAGCCATTGCCATTTTTATGAAAGCCATTGCCATTTTGTGAAAATCATTTGCACTCGAGCATTTACAAGATAGTTTAGGAGACAAGATATCGAAAAGTAACACTTTTGCATTTACCTGAAAGTAGTATTTGCTTAAGCCGAGAGAAGGCTGCGAAGGACGGTGGAGCAAGGATTGAAGCTACCGATCAAGCTCATACGCAAAAGGAAATCAGGCATGAGATATATGTTGATAGATTTTCTGTCATTTATTTTAAAATGTATGATTAGATTGCTTGATTATGTCTTGCTTTATGAAAGGAAAAATAATAAGAAACCTCTATGTTCTATGAAATTGTTGAATTGGGAATAGTTTAATTCCTTAGAAAAGGCTTATTGAATTTAAGAGATAGCTTAAAGAGCTGGTCAAATTGGGGAATAGTTTAATTTCCTTAGAAAAGCTTTTGAAATAGCTTAGAGAACTTGATGAATTGAAATAACTTAAAAGCATGTTGAAACGAATCATTTGAAATCAGATGAATTTGAAAAGGGAAATATTTGTTTTACTTTTAGTAAAGTACCTTATAATTTGTATTGCTTGAATATTGTTTGAATTCCTTAAGTAAAGGAAAGGGATTAGTTACTAAATACTAGGACGAGGGTGGATTCAGAACCAAGGTAGTCTAAAGCTTTAGAGTTAAATAGGTTAACTAGAGAAAGCTACGTACTCCATGGATAGAGATTTCCATGTTGGGAAGTACCAGAGGGACCCCTTGTTGACTGTACTCCATTTCCTGTTTAAGTAGTTGAAGTAGGAAGTCTAGGGTGATTGACTACCCACTGAAGGACTCAACCTACGCGTAGGATAGGGCAGCCTTAAGTCAAACCAAACCTGACTTAGTGCAAGTGATAGATGACCGTCAGTATAAGTACTGCCGAAATGCTTTGGCCAAAGTAGTGTAGTATACCTAACGTCCACTTAGACTGTGAGACGAATTACACTGTCAATTCACAGTAATCCAGGTTACATGCTAGATTGAGATTGTGAGTACACAAGGATTTAGTTATGTGGGATTACACACTATGCTCAGTTGATCATACAGAACCGGTTACCCAACCAATCTCCTCGAAGAAGGGAGGGCCGTCTACTTAACAGTAAACGTGCGGGGGACCGCAATATAAGTCCGTGGTTGGTGGAAAAGCACCTGAGTGATGTTTCCCCTCCACCTTAAGACTTCTGATGAACCAAGGTTTGAAAGGGAAGATCCCGGACAGTCTTATTCCTATTTGCTCAAAAGCTTCCGAGCTATGTTTGAAACTTGTAAGATTCTTACCTTGCTTTTTATTTTGAAGAAAAGTAATCATGAAAGCGTACTCTGTTATTTACTTGGAAAATAGAACAATGATGTATCGTGTCTTTTATGATGAAATGTTCAATTAGAATGAAAAGAAAAGTTATTTACTTTGTCATTTAATTGTATTTCCTTGTATCTTATTAGTGAAATTAGAAAAAATTTTGTTTACCCGGTTTTGGGGTTGTTACATGTGGTATCAGAGCTACCAGGTTTAGCTCTGGAACCTATGAGTTCACCAAATTTTCCATTTCCAACATTACCTAATGTTGTGAAAATTCTTGTGTCAGGATGGTACGTGTCAGATTTACGGCAAGAAAGTCTGTGATCGGAAACGAACGCTACCTAAGGGCCAAGAAGGAAAAGGAGGCAATTGTGAAAACAATTGAAGGAACCAACTACGACAACGCAATTTGGTTGAGTGACACTGAAACCTTCAGTAACGCACTTTCCCGAATCCATAGTGAGAAGAAAAAGATGAAACTGGAGGCAATGTACAACTACCTTCCCTCCGTTGCACCCGAAGAGTCTGAACCCTTATCTCTATCTAGAGATATGCCATCTGAAGGAAGTTCCAGTCCGGCCTTTATGTTTAGGGATCCTAGAGTTGTCCCAATGGCGGAAGTAATTATGATATCTTCAAGTAAAGAGTCCGAGGGATACACACCAAGGACACCGCCAATGGAGAAATGGTCTCATGAACAAATGGACCATAAAGAAGAAGATAACTTAAAGGATACTGCATCCCGAATATATGTATCGGACAATAAATCCGAGGGTTACTATCCATTTTGGGATAGGGAAGATCAGATTAGGGAAGAACTTATTGAAAGAGAAATACAACTCTCTCAATCTGTAGGATACACTCCTCTTAGTTATGTATCCGAGAATGAATCGGAAGGGTATTCACCCCTCGACTATTTGAATAGTCGTTCTATGTAAATCTTATGGATTCTTTGAAATCCTCCTACTATAAATAAAACAAGGTTTATCTATCAATCAATGTCAAATATTTTGTGTGAAAACTTATGTTTGTTTTAATGGTGCTTGATTATATGTTTACTTAGTAGTAAAGTAAAAATTAATCTAACTTGAAATTAAATTTCAGGTTATAATTTCTTTAACTTATGGTTCAAGTATACGAAAGAAATCGAAATAAATCCAAAGCAAATCAGCAAGAAGAATTGCCACCGGCTGAGATGGAAGCTAAGCTAGACCAGATATTGGCTAGACTAGCCAACCTTGAGCAGGAAAGAGCCAAGGATAAAGGAGAAAAAGATATAACTATAGAAGAGTTAGAAGAAAATTCTTCACACCATGAAGAAAGAGAGAAGTCTCCTACCAATTCCAGGGATAAGAACAGAAAGATGATATCCCGAGAATTAACAAGGGATATGAAGAAGATTTATCCACCCAAGTTCGATGGAACTGCTGGGGGTGACGAAGCCGAAGCATGGCTTGTCCAAATGGAAAAGTACTTCGAAATCCGAGATTACGATGAAGTCACCAAGGCTGCTTGGGGAGCCTACCAGTTGGCTGGAGAAGCTTCTAACTGGTGGATGAATAAAAAGCTGGAGCTCAACCTAAGTTCATGGAAGTTAACTTGGAACGAGTTTGTTGAAATCTTCCGTAACCGGTGGTTGCCTCAACTGTATTATGATCAGAAATTGTCCGACTTCCAGGAGCTGAAACAAGGAACCATGACGGTTCACGAGTACTGGGAGAAATTTACTCGCCTTATCCGCTATGTGCCAGTTTATCTCAAGGATGAACGATTCCGAATTCGGAAGTTCATTCTAGGTTTAAATCATCGGATAGGAAGAGAGGTTGACATGCATGGTCCAACCACTATGGACCTTGTATATGAAAAAGCTATCCGTCAAGAACAGAAGCTTAGGGCAGATTCCTACTATCAAGATAGGAAGGATCAGAGGAAGGACAGTGATGGGAGCAACAAGACGACATCAAGGAAGGAAGACTCCACTTTCACTTCCAGAAAGCAAAAAGGGAAGCGGTCTCGCTTCAATGGAAAAGATTTCAAGGGAGACAGGAAAAGGAATGACACCACCAACAAGGATGGAAATGGAACAAGCAAGTCAGGAATAATTCCTGAAAAGAAAGGACCAAGGGATGGATGTTTTATCTGTAAGGGAAACCACTATGCAAGTGAGTGCCTTGATAAGACTTCTAGCTCTCAGTCACGAGGAAATGCTTTGCCTTCGCAGCAGGTGATGTTCCAGCAGAGGATTCATGCTGCAGTGGACAATCGGCAGGCGGACCATCAAATCACCCCGATCGAAGTTCAAGGTAACCTTTTCGGATTACCTATTTCTGTTTTAATCGACACTGGTGCAACTGAAAATTTTGTTTCACCTAAAGTAACTAGGCAATTGTCTAGGAAGGCAGGATACATGGAAAAGGCATGGAATGTAGAGTATGCAAACCAAACAAGAGCAAGGGTTGACCAATGTCTATTTGAGGCTAGGTTAGAATTACCCAACTTTGCCACTGAGGTTAACCTATATGTCGCACCTCTAGGGTCCTATGATGTAATTTTAGGAATGAATTGGCTGTGGAGACATAGGGCTATTGTAGATTGCCAAGCCAAGACTGTAAAATGCCTTGATGATTTAGGAAACCTTGTAGAAATCCAAGGGATACCCAGGAAAGTGACTGTTCGGCAAATCATAGCAATGCAGCTGATGAAAGCCAAGAAGAAAGGTTGTCAACTTTTTGCAGTCAAAATTGAGAAACTAGGCCAAGAAGATGGAAACTCTGTGTTTCAAAGTTCTCAAGAACTTGAAGATGGAGAAGTGGAAGAAATAGGCAGATCAGATATGGAGAAGTATCCTATCTTAAGAGACTATGCTGATGTATTTCCAGAGGAACTACCAGGTCTTCCTCCAAAGAGAGTGTTCGATTTTTCAATCGACATTGTGCCAGGATCTGAACCAGTATCTAAGGTACCTTACAGAATGACTACAACAGAGCTCATGGAATTAAAGGCACAGTTGGATGAATTGTTGTCGAAAGGGTTAATACGACCTAGCGTATCACCATGGGGAGCACCAGTAATATTTGTCAAAAAGAAGGATGGTACATTACGTTTATGCATCGATTATCGAATGTTAAACAAAGCAACGGTAAAGAACAAGTACCCGTTGCCACGTATTGATGACCTCTTTGATCAAATGAAAGGTGCAGCTGTATTTTCAAAGATAGATCTGAGATCCGGATATCACCAGCTGAGAGTGAAGGATGAAGATATTTTCAAAACAGCATTTAGAACTCGCTATGGACATTATGAGTTCACAGTTCTACCATTTGGTTTAACTAATGCGCCTGCAGCCTTCATGAATCTCATGAATAGCGTATTCAGAGATTACTTGGACAAATTTGTGTTAGTCTTTCTAGATGACATATTGATTTACTCCAAGAATGAAGAAGAACATTGTAAACATCTTGAGATGGTGTTACAAAGGTTAAGAGAGCACAAGCTTTATGGGAAACTGTCCAAGTGTACTTTCTTTCAAGAAAGAGTGCACTATTTGGGCCATGTTATTTCAGTTGAAGGAATAGCAGTAGACCCAGCAAAAATAGAAGCAGTTATGCAATGGCCTGTACCCAAGAGCGTGTCTGAAGTAAGGAGTTTTATGGGATTAGCTGGATATTATAGGAAGTTTGTGGAAAACTTTTCAAAAATTGCTTTCCCTATAACATCTTTACAAAAGAAAGGTAAGAGATTTGCCTGGAATGAGAAGTGCCAGGAGGCGTTTGATCTTCTCAAGGAAAAGTTAACCACCGCACCAATTCTAAAAGTACCAGATCCTGAAGGAAGCTTCACAGTCATAACTGATGCTTGTGGAGAAGGATTAGGAGGTGTGTTGATGCAAGAAGGACAAGTAATTGCTTACGAGTCCAGGAAATTAAAGCCATATGAAATGAATTATGCTTCGCATGATTTAGAGTTGGCAGCAGTAGTACATGCTTTACAAATGTGGAGACACTACTTGCTCGGGAAGCCATTTGAATTGAAAACAGATCACAATGGTTTAAGATATCTCTTTACTCAACCTAATCTAAATGCTAGACAGAGAAGATGGTTGGAGTTAATAGCAGATTATGACTTTAATATTAATTATATTAAAGGAAAGGAAAATAGAGTTGCTGATGCCTTAAGTAGAAGACGCCATATTGCATCTATTGTGACAATTCAAAGCGACTTCAAGGAACAAGTGCTTTTGAAATGCAAAGAGGATGAATTTTACTTACAGGTTAAGCAGACACTCATTAAGAATCCTTTAGACTCTAGGTATGAAGGGTATCAATTCGAATCCAGTGGAGTACTAAGGTACAAGGATAGGATGTATGTGCCTGATATAAAAGAATTGAGAAATCTTGTATGGAAAGAAATTCATGAGGCACCATATTCTGGACATCCTGGAGTAACCAAAATGATGGCTGATGTGAAACCATTATATTTCTGGAAAGGAATGAAAGGTGATGCCGCAAATTATGTAGCTCAATGCCTTGAATGTCAAAGAGTAAAAGCTGAACATCATCATCCAGCAGGATTGTTGTATCCTCATGATATTCCTGAAAGGAAATGGCAGGTTATAAGTATGGATTTTGTGCAAGGATTGCCAATGTCTAGGAACAAGAATAATGCCATTTTGGTAGTAGTGGACAGGCTAACTAAGGTAGCACACTTCATACCAGGGAATCTAACTGATGGAGCACCGGTCATAGCAAGAAAGTTTGTACAAGAAGTTTTTAGGTTGCATGGTATTCCAGAGAAGATTATATCGGATAGGGATGCACGCATCACTTCTAGGTTTTGGCAAACCTTGTTTTCTGCATTGGGAACGCAGTTAAACATTAGCTCGGCATATCATCCGGAAACGGATGGGCAAACTGAGAGGGTAAATCAAGTTATGGAAGACCTACTTAGGGTATATTGCATGGATCAGCAATATAAGTGGGAAGACTATTTATCCTTGGTTGAATTTGCATATAACAACTCGTATCATTCTGCAATTAAAATGGCTCCTTTTGAAGCTTTGTATGGTCGAAAGTGTCGAACTCCTATAAGTTGGGATAAACTTGAGGATCGAGTAAGTCTTGGGCCAGAAATGTTAGCAGAAATGGAAGAACAAGTTAAGATTATTAAGCAAAGGTTAGCAGAGGCTAACAGTCGACAGAAAAGTTATGCAGATGCTAAGAGAATGCCACGAAGTTTTGTCATAGGTGACAAGGTACTTTTGAGAGTGAAACCTCACAAAAGTTCCATTAACTTTGGAAAGAATTCTAAATTGGCTCCACGTTATGTTGGACCATTTGAAGTCTTAGAAGAAGTAAACCCTGTAGCTTACCGAATCGCTTTGCCACCCGCTCTTGCTAGAATGCATAATGTCTTCCATGTATCTTACCTTAAAAAGTATATTGCTGGAGATAATCATGTTATTGATTGGACTGCCTTATAGGTAAGGGATCCAGGAATAATAACTCTCGAGCCCGTCAAGGTGCTGGAAATACGTAAGCTACACTTACGTAACCGTGAAGTCTCACAATGCAAGGTTCAGTGGGACCAGTATGCGGAAGACTCAGCAACTTGGGAGGACTATACGGAAATCCGTAGAAGATTTCCTGACATTCTTGAAGTTTTTGAGAATGCTGAACAATAAAGATTTTGTTTAGTTTTATGCTTTGAATAATACCTTTGGTCATCGAGGACGATGAATCATAAGGGGGGGAGTATGTTACACCCCGGAATTTGTATAGTTACTATTCTAGTAATGCTTAGAGCATTCTGATTGTAAGGAAGGTTTTGAATGAATAAATGTGATTGAATTTTGTTGACAATATGAAATCCTGTTTACATGTTATGTTTGGCTCATTCTGTATTCTTGATTGATGTTATTCTTGAATAAAACAATGAATAGAGGAAAATAATTAGTCTTGTTTTATATATTTGATTTATATATATACTGCAAATATTGTGAGCATTTGACTGCCGTGGTTTTGTGCCATGGATGCAGGAACAGGAGCTATTCCTCCAGGTGGAGGGGAAATATCACTCAGGAAGAGGAACTTGGTCGACTAACCGGTAAAGTTGATCGTATGAGCATACACACACTTCACTGAGGATTTTAGGAACTGAGTCAGATTAAGTTGTCATGATAAGTCATCCTTAGGCTTAGGAGTTATGATTACTTCTTCATGCTTTATGAGTGGTGTTTCTTGATTGACTGACTTACTGTTCTGTGAGCCTTGAATGTGAAATGTGAACTGATAAGTTACTGATGCCTGGAATTTACGGTTAAATGTATAAATACGTGTTTATGCAATTACGTCTATTAGAGGTGCTCTGACTGGCCTATAATACACGTAATTGGAGATTTGAAAATAAACATGTATAGATATATTTAAGTGTAAACTGGGTAAGTTAATTAATATATTTAATAATATATTTAATATCGATGTTATTATAGTTTTATCGGTAATATAATATATTAATATATCTAATATAATATTTTGAATATTATATAGATATATTTATATATTAAAAGAAAGGTAAGTTAAAAACTATAATAATATTGTATTGAATATAATATAAAATATATTAATACATTTTAATAAGAATATTAAAATATCTTAAAACTTTGGAAAGATTTTATATAGAATATAAATCTTTGGCATTTAAATTTACATTTATCTTATAAAGGAATTTGAGTTTATTTACCTTTGGAAATAAAGGTAATAAAACTTTCATAGTCTTTGGTAAATACTTTGCAAACCATACAAAGGAATTTCGAAATATTGAAATACTTGGAAAATATAAAAGGAAAAAGGAATTTCGAAATTTTGTAAAGGCCAATGTAAATTTATGAAAAATATTAAAGGAAATATGAATGCTGAACTATAGACTTTTTAAAAATTTAAAGTTAATGTTTGAGTAAACTGAAAAATCGCGGATTTCTTCATGGGAAGAAATCGCGCAACTGTTGAACCAGAAAAACAGTGGGAAACTAAGGAGAATAATCCGCGCCCAGCTCGCGTAGCTTAGACCTGGTCGCGGAAGCTTGAACGCCACCGGTCTGGGACGCGTGGGTGGAAGGAGGCATGAACTGTGGGTGCGTAACCCTTGACGTTTTCAGCAGCAAAATCCAAAACGCCATTTGTTCTTCAGTTCGCCATTTTTACGGGCTTTTCCCAGTGACTAAACCTGTACGTGGTTAATCCACGAATTTGGCATGTGATATGTTGAAACATTCTTGAGAAATTATGTTGAATCATCAACTCTTTTGCTGTGTGACTGCCACTGCGAATTTTGACATTTTCAAAATGAGAGGTGTCGAATTCTCATGCCTACAAGGTAGGAAACATGAGAATTCGAAACCTATAAATAGGTTCTCACTCATTGTTGAAAGACACTCAATCTTTTCATTTTCACTCTCCTTGCCTTGGAAAATTCGAAATACAGTGCTGTGGTATTTCTGTGTTTTGGAATTCAATTTTATGAAAGCCATTGTCATTCTATGAGAGCCATTGCCATTTTTATGAAAGCCATTGCCATTTTTGTGAAAGCCATTGCCATTTTGTGAAAATCATTTGCAATTGAGACAGTATTGCTGAGAGACAGTATTGCTGAGAACACTTTTTGCATTTACCTGAAAGTAGTTTTTGCTTAAGCTGAGAGAAGGCTGCGAAGGACGGTGGAGCAAGGATTGAAGTTACCGATCAAGCTCATACGCAAAAGGAAATCAGGCATGAGATATATGTTGATAGATTTTCTGTTATTTATTTTAAAATGTATGATTAGATTGCTTGATTATGTCTTGCTTTATGAAAGGAAAAATAAAAAGAAACCTCTATGTTCTATGAAATTGCTGAATTGGGAATAGTTTAATTCCTTAGAAAAGGCTTATTGAATTTAAGAGATAGCTTAAAGAGCTGGTCAAATTGGGGAATAGTTTAATTTCCTTAGAAAAGCTTTTGAAATAGCTTAGAGAACTTGATGAATTGGAATAACTTAAAAGCATGTTGAAACGAATCATTTGAAATCATAGATGAATTTGAAAGGGAAATATTTGTTTACTTTTAGTAAAGTACCTTATAATTTGTATTGCTTGAATACTGCTTGAATTCCTTAAGTAAAGGAAAGGGATTAGTTATTAATACTAGGACGAGGGTGGATTCAGAACCAAGGTAGTCTAAAGCTTTAGAGTTAAATAGGTTAACTAGAGAAAGCTACGTACTCCATGGATAAAGATTTCCATGTTGGGAAGTACCAGAGGGACCCCTTGTTGACTGTACTCCATTTCCTGTTTAAGTAGTTGAAGTAGGAAGTCTAGGGTGATTGACTACCCACTGAAGGACTCAACCTACGCGTAGGATAAGGCAGCCTTAAGTCAAACCAAACCTGACTTAGTGCAAGTGATAGATGACCGTCAGTATAAGTACTGCCGAAATGCTTTGGCCAAAGTAGTGTAGTATACCTAACGTCCACTTAGACTGTGAGACGAATTACACTGTCAGTTCACAGTAATCCAGGTTACATGCTAGATTGAGATTGTGAGGACACAAGGATTTAGTTATGTAGGATTACACACTATGCTCAGTTGGTCATACAGAACCGGTTACCCAACCAATCTCCTCGAAGAAGGGAGGGCCGTCTACTTAACAGTAAACGTGCGGGGGACCGCAATATAAGTCCGTGGTTGGTGGAAAAGCACCTGAGTGATGTTTCCCCTCCACCTTAAGACTTCTGATGAACCAAGGTTTGAAAGGGAAGATCCTGGACAGTCTTATTCCTATTTGCTCAAAAGCTTCCGAGCTATGTTTGAAACTTGTAAGATTCTTACCTTGCTTTTTATTTTGAAGAAAAGTAATCATGAAAGCGGACTCTGTTATTTACTTGGAAAATAGAACAATGATGTATCATGTCTTTTATTTCTTTATGATGAAATGTTCAATTAGAATGAAAAGAAAAGTTATTTACTTTGTCATTTAATTGTATTTCCTTGTATCTTATTAGTGAAATTAGAAATTTTTTTGTGAAAAATGAGAGTTTGTGTGACATAGATGCAACATAGCCTTAAAATCAAGGTCTTCACCGAAGTCGACATTAAATTGATGGAAATTCAACATTCACAAAAACAGATAGAAAATAAAGGTTCTTAATAGTCATCTACAACACTATCTAATATCAAAGTTTTCCAAACCTCGTTGATCAAGGGTGAAAAATGGGAGGTCGCATGACAAAGCTACAATGTAGTGTTAAAATCAGGTGTTAGAATAACATGGATGTACTTCGATCAAAAATCAAAGTTCACGAAAGACAATATAAAATAAAGGATCCTTATAGTCATCTACAAGATAATCCTAAATCAAATTTCTCCAATCATTGTCGATTATGGGTGGAAAAATGGGAGTTCGTGTGACATAGCTACCTCATAGCCTTAAAATCAGGTGTTTGCCGAAATCAACATTAAATCAATTTAAACTCAACATTCACGAAAACTGATAGAAAATAAAGGTTCTTAAGAGTCATCCACAACATAATCTTAAATCAAAGTTCTCCAAACATTTATGGTTATGGGTGAAAAATAGGAGTATGCATGACACACCTGCAACATAGCCTTTAAATTAGGTGCTGGATGAAGTTGGCTATAAATCAATAAAAATTTACGTTCACGAAAGGCGATATAAAATAAAGGATCCTAAAATTCATCTAAAACACAATCCTAAATCAATGTTCTCCAAACCTTATTTATTATGGGTGAAAAATAGAAGTTTGCGTGACAAAAATGAAACATAACCTTAAACTCAGTTGTTCGTCAAACTCAACATGTACAACACAATCTAAAATTAAACTTCTCCAAAGTTGGTGTATTATGGGTGAAAAATGGGAGTTCACATGACAATGCTGCAATGTAGCATTAAAATCAGGTGTTAGCCAAACTTGACTGTAAATCAATGGAAAATAAACATTCACAAAAGCCGATATAAATTAAATGTTCCTAATAGTCATCTACAACATAATAGAAATTTACAACACAATCCTAAAATAAACGTCATCTAAATCGATGGAAGATCAATGTTCACAAAAGGCGATATAAAATAAGGGATCCTAATAGTCATTTAAAACACAATCCTAAATCAAAGTTCTAAAAACATAGTTGATTATGGGTGAAAAATGGGAGTTCGCATGACATAGCTGCAACGTAGCCATAACATCAGGTGTTAGACAAACTTGGCTCTAAATCGATCGAAAAACAATGTTCATGAAAGGCAATATAAAATAAAGGACCCTAACAGTCATCTACAACATAAAACTAAATCAAATTTCTCCAAACATGGTTGATTATGGGTGAAAAATAGGATTCCGCATGACACAACTGCCAAGTAGCCTTAAAATTAGGTGTTTGTCAAACTTGACATTAAATTGATGGAAATTCAAAATTCACAAAATCTGATAAAATCCGAAATCATGTAAAAATCCGAAATCAAACTTATCCAAACTTGGTTGATTATGGGTGAGGAATGGTAGTTCACACAACATAGCTGCAACATAGCCTTAAAAAAAAGTGTTAGACAAACTTGATTGTAAATTGATCGAAAATCAATGTTCACAATAGGTGATATAAAATGAAGGATCCTAATAGTAATCTACAACAAAATCCGACATTAACAGTCATGTACAACAAAATCCAAAATCAAACTTACCCAAACTCGGTTGATTATGGGTGAGGAATGGTAGTTTGCACAACATAGCTGCAACATAGCCTTAAAAAAAAGTGTTAGACAAACTTGATTGTAAATTGATCGAAAATCAACGTTTACAATAGGCGATATAAAATGAAGGATCCTAATAGTAATCTACAACAAAATCCTAAATCAAATTCCTCCAAACTTTGACGATTGTGGGTGAAAAAAGGGAGTTCACTTCACACAGACGCAATGTATCCTTAAAATTATGTGTTAGACAAAATTGGCTGTAAATCTATCGAAAATCAACATTCACAAAAGGCGATATAAAATAAATGTTCCTAATATTTATCTACAACATAATACTAAATCAATGTTCTACAAACATTGTTGATTATGGGTGAAAAATGGTAGTTCACATGACATAGCTGCAACGTAGCTTTAAAATCAGGTGTTCGTGGAACTTCACAATAAATCAATGGAAATTCAACATTCACAAAAATTCATAGAAAATAAAGGTTCTTAATAGTCATCTAAAATCAAAGTTTAACAAACATGGTTGATTATGGGTAAAAAATGCGAGTTCGCATGACACATCTACAACGTAGCCTTAAAACCAAGTGTTAGACAAACTTAGCTAAAAATCAATTGAAAATCAACATTCACGAAAGGTGATATAAAATAAAGGATAATAATAGTCATTTAGAACACAACTCTCAATTAAAGTTCTACATACATGGTTGATTATGGGTGAAAAATGGGAGTTCGCATAACATAGCTGCAATGTAACCTTAAAATCAGGTTTTCGCCTAACTCGACATTAAATCTAGGGGAATTCAAAATTCACAAAATATGATAGAAAATAAAGGTTCTTAATAGTCATCTATAACATAATCTAAAATCAAAATTTTCAGAACCTGGTTGATTATGGGTGAAGAATGGGAGTTTGCATGACATAGCTGCAATGTAGCTTTAAATTCAAGTGTTAGACGAGCTTCGTTGTAAATCAATCGAAAATCAACATTTGCGAAAGTGATATAAAATATAGGATCGTAATAGTCATCTATAACACAATCCTAAATCAACATACCCCAACCATGGTTGATTATGGGTTTAAAATGGGATTTCGCATGATACAGCTGCAACATAGCTATAAAATCAGGTGGTCGTTAAACTCGACATTAAATCAATGGAAATTGAACATTCACGAAAAGCAATAGAAAATGAGGTTCTTAATAGTCAGATATCTACAAGATAATCAAGTGTTAAACGAACTTAGTTGTAAATCAATAGAAAAACAATGTTAACAAAAGGAGATATAAAATAAAGAATCCTAATATTCATGTACAACACAATCATAAATCAAAGTTCTCCAAAGACGGTTTGATTATGGGTAAAAATTGGGTGTTCATGTAACACAGCTGCAACTTAGCTTTGAAATCAATTGTTCTTCAAACTCAACATTAAATTGATGGAAATTCAACATTCACATAAACCGATAGAAAATAAAGGTTTTGAATATTCATTTACAACCTAATCTAAAATCAAACTTCCTACAAATTGCTTCTTTAAAGGTGAAAAATGGGAGTTCACATGACACAACTATAACGTAGCCTTAAAATCAGGTGTTGGACGAACTTGGCTGTAAATTGATTAAAAATCAATGTTAATGAAAGGTGATAAAAAATAAAGGAATGTAATAGTCATCTACAACACAATCCTAAATCAAATTTCTCCAAACATGGTTGATTATGGGTTAAAAATGGGAGTTTGTTTGACATAGCTGCAACGTCTCCTTAAAACCAAGTATTTGCCAAACTTGACATTAAATCGATGGAAATTAAACATTCATTAAAACTGATAGAAAATTAAGGTTCCCAATAGTCATCTACAACACAACCTAAAATTAAAGCTCTCCAAACCTTGATGATTATGGGTGAAAAATGGGAGTTCACTTGGCACAGCTGCAACATAGCCTTAAAATTAGGTGTTAGAGGAACTTGGTTGTAAATCGATTAAAAATTAACGTTCACGAAATTCGATATAAAGGAAAATCCTAAATCAATTTTCTCCAAACATGGTTGATTATGGGTGAAAAAAGGGAGTTCGCATCAAACAGTTGCAACGTACCCTTAAAATCAAGTGTTCATCGATCTCAACATTAAATTGAAGGAAATTGAAAATTCAAGAAAATTCGATAGAAAATAAATGTTCTTAATAGTCATCTACAACATAATTAAAAATCAAATATATTCAAAACAGGTTGATTATGGGTGAAAAATGGGAGTTCTCATGACACAGTTGCAGTGTAGTCTTAAAATCAGGTGTTAGAAGAACTTCATTGTATATCGATTGAAAATCAACATTCACGAAAGGCGATATAAAATAAAGGATTGTAATAGTCATCTACAACACAATTCTAAAATCAATGTTCTCTAAAGATGGTTGATTATGGTCCTACAACACAATCCTAAGTCAAAGTTCTCCAAACATGGTTGATCATGGGTGAACAGTGGGAGTTCGCCTAACACAGCTGCAACATAGCCTTAAAATCAGTTGTTTGGCTAACTCAACATTAAATCGATAGAAATTAAACATTAACCAAAAACCTTTAGAAAATAAAGGTTCTTAATAGTCATCTACAACACAATCTAAAATCAAACTTCTCCAAACCTGGTTGATTATGGCTGAAAATTGGGAGTTCGCATGACACAACTACAACGTAGCTTTGAAATCAGGTGTTAGACAAAATTGGCTGTAAATCAATCGAAAATGAACATTCACAAAATTCGATGTAAAATAAAGGATCATAATTGTCATCTACAACACAATCCTAGTCATGTACAAACATAGCCTTAAAATCATGTGATAGACGAACTTGGCTATAAATCGATGGAATTCAATGTTCATGAAAGCTGATATATCAAAGTTTTCCAAGCATGGTTGATTATTGGTGAAAGATGGAAGTTTGCGTGATATAGATGCAATGTAGCCTTAAAATTAGGTATTCGCCAAACTCGACAAGAAATCGAAGGAAATTCAACATTCATGAACACCAATAGAAGCTAAAGGTTCTTGATATTCATCTACTACACTATATAATATCAAAGTTCTCTAAACCTGGTTGATTATGGGTGAAAAATGGGAAATCACATAACACAACTGCAATGTAGCCTTAAAATTAGGTGTTACACGAACATCATTGTAAATCGGTCAAAATCAATGTTTATGAAATGTGATATAAAATAATGGATCCTAATAGTAACCTAGAACAAAATCCTAAATCAAAGTTCTCCAAACTTGGTAAATTAAGGGTGAAAAATGGGAGTTTGTGTGACACAGTTGTAGTGTAGCCTTAAAATCAATGTTCTCCAATCATGGTTGATTATGGGTGAAAAATGCGAGTTCCCATGACAACGCTACAAAGTAGGCTTAAAATCAAGTGTTCACCAAATTCAACATTCATGAAAACTGATAAAAAATAAAGGTTCTTAATTATCATCTACAACACAATCTAAAATGAAGCTTCTCCAAACCTAGATGATTATGGTTGAAAAGTGGTGGTACTACACATGACACAGCTACAACATAACCTTAAAATCAAGTGTTAGATGAACTTGGCTATAAATCGATTGAAAATCAATGTTCATGAAAGGCGATATAAAATATAGGAACATAATAGTCATCTACAAAACAATCATAAATCAAATTTATCCAAGAATGGTTGATTATGGGTGAAAAATGGGAGTTCGCATGACACAGCTACAACGTAGCCATAAAATCAAATGTTCACTGAACTCAACAATAAATCAATGGAAATTCACGAAAATTGATAGAAAATAAAGGTTGTTAACTGTCATCTACAACACAATCTAAAATCAAACTTCTCTAAACTAGGTTGATTCTGGGTGGAGAATGGGAGTTCACATGACATAGCAGCAATGTAGCCTTAAAATTAAGTGTTAGAAGAACTTGGTCACAAATCGATCGAAAATCAACGTTCACGAAAGGTTATATAAAATAAAGGATCTTAATAGTCATCTACAACCCAATCCTAAATCAAAGTTTTCCAAACATGGATGATTACTGGTGAAGAATGGGGGATCGATTGGTTGACACAACTACGACATAGCCTTAAAATCAGGTGTTCGCTGACCTTCACATTAAATCGATAGAAAAATAAAGGTTCTTTTTAATAGTCATCTACAACATTATCTAAAATCATACTTCTCCAAACTTGGTTGATTATGGGTGAAAAAAGGAGTTCACATGACATACCTACAACGTGGCCTTAAAATCATATGTTAGACGAACTTAGTTGTAAATCGATCAAAAGTCAACGTTCATGCAAGGCAATATAAAATAAAGGATCCTAATAGTCATCTCCAATACAAACTAAAATCAAACTTTTCCAAACCTGGTTGATCATGGGTAAAAAAAGTGAGTTCGCATGACACAACTGCAACGTAGCCATAAAATCAAGTGTTCTATGAACTTGACATTAAATCGATGGAAATTCAACATTCATGAAAACTGATAAAAAATAAAGGTTCTTAATAGTCATCTACAAAACAATCTAAATTCAAAGTTCTCAAAACCTTGATGATTATGGGTGAAAAACAGGAGTTCACTTGACACAGGTGTTAGACCAACTTGGCTGTAAATCAATCAAAAATAAATCTTCACAAAAAAAAATATAAAATAAAGGATCCTAATAATCATCTACAACACAATCCTAAATGAAAATTATCCAAACATGGTTAATTATGGATGATAAATGGGAGTTCACATGACACAGCTACAACGTAGCGTTAAAATCAAGTGTTTGTCGAACTCAACATTAAATCGAAGGAAATTCAACATTCATCAAAACCGATAGAAAATAAAGGTTCTTAATAGTCATCCACAACACAATCTAAAATAAAAGTTCAAATAACACAGCTCCAACGTAGCCTAAAAATCACGTGTTAACCAAACTTGATTGTAAATCGATTGAAAATCAACGTTCACAAAAAGCGACAAAAATTAAAGGATCGTAATAGTTAATTACAATACAATCCTAAATCCAAGTTCTCATGACACAGCTATAATGTAGCCTTAAAATCAGGTGTTAGAAAAACTAGGTTGTACTTCAATCAAAAATAAATGTTCATGAAAGGCAATATAAGATAAAGAATCCTTATAGTCATCTACAACACAATCATAAATCAAATTTCTCCAAACATGGTTGAATTTTGGTGAAAAATAGGATTTCGCGTGACATAGATGTAATGTAGCTTTAAAAGCTAGTGTTCGTCGAACACGACATTAAATCGATGAAAATTCAATACAAATGAAAATCGATAAAAAAAAAAAATTTCTTAATACTCGTCTAAAATGCAATCAAATATCAAAGTTCTCCAAACCTAGTTGATTATGGGTGAAAAATTGGAGATCGCATCACACAACTGCAATATAGCCTTAAAATCTGGTGTTAGACGAACTTGGCTATAAATCGATCAAAAATCAACATTCACAAAAAATAATATAACATAAAACAAGGGAAATTCATGGCATACGTACAACATCGCCTTAAAATCAGGTGTTTGCTGAACTCGAGATTATAACGATGGAAATTCAACATTCACAAAAACTAATAGGATATAAAGGTTCTTAATAGTCATCTACAACACAATCTAAAATCATAATTCTCCAAACATGGTTGATTATTGGTGAAGAATGAGAATTCGCATGACATAGCTAAAATGTAGCCTTAAAATCAACTGTTATACGAACTTGGTTGTAAACCAATTGAAAATCAACATTCATTAAAGGCAATATAAAAAAATGATCCTAATAGTCATCTAGAACACAATCCTAAATCAATGTTCCCCAAACATGTTTGGTTGTGGGTGAGAAAAATGGGAGTTTGCGTGACACAGCTGCAACGTAGCCTTAAAATCAGGTGTTAGATGATCATGGCTGTAAATCGATTGAAAATCAACTTTCATGAAAGACGTTATAAAATAAAGGATCCTAATAGTCATTTAGAACATAATCCTAAATCAAAGTTCTACAAACATGGTTGATTATGGGTGAAAATGGGAGTTCGCATGACATAGCTGCAATGTAGCCTTAAAATTAGGTGTTCATCGAACTTGACATAAAATTGTTGGAAATTCAACATTCTCGAAACTCGATTGAAAATAAAAGATCTTAATAGTCATCTATAATACAATTCTAAATCAAAGTTCTCCAAACATGGTTGATAATGGGTGAAAAATGGAACTTCGCTTGATACAGCTGCAAAGTAGCCTTACAACTAAGTGTTATACGAACTTGGTTGTAAATCGATTGAAAATCAATATTCACGACAGGCGATATATAAATAAAGGCTCCCAATAGTCATCTAGAAGACAATTCAAAATTAAAGTTCTCCAAACATGGTTGATTATGGGTGAAAAAAGGGAGTTCATGTGACATAGCTGCAATGTATCCTTAAAACTAGGTGTTAGTTGAACGTGGTACTAAATCAATGAAAATTAAAGGTTCATGAAAAGTGATATAAAATAAAGGATGCTAATAGTCATCTAGAACACAATCCTAAATCAAATTTCTGAAAACATGGTTGATTATGGGTGAAAAATGGGAGTTTATGTAACATAGCTGCAATGTAGCCTTCAAATCAGATGTTTGGTGAACTCAACATTAAATCGATGAAAATTCAACATTCACGAAAATCTATAGAAAATAAAGATTCTTAATAGTCATCTGCAAGACAATGTAAAATGAAACTTCTCCAAACCTAGTTGATTATGGGTAAAAAATGGGAGTGTGCATGACATAGCTACAATGCACCCTTAAAATCAAGTGTTAGATGAATTGGTTGTATTTCAATAGAAAATAAACATTCACAAAAGGCTATTGATATAAAATAAAGGATCCTTATAGTCATCTACAACACAATCTAAAATGAAATTTCTCCAAACCATGATGTTTATGGGTGAATAATGGTAGTTCACAAGACAACTGCAATGTAGACTTAAAATCAGGTGTTAGACAAACTTGGTTCTAAATCGATCAAAAATAAACATTCACAAAGGGAGATGTAAAATAAAGGATCCTAATAGTCATCTATAATACAATCCTATAGAAAATTTCTTCAAACATGCTTGATTATGGATGAAAAATGGTAGTTCACGTGACACAGATGCTACGTAACTTTTAAAATTGGGTCTTTGCCGAACTCAACATTTAATCGATGGAAATTCAACATTCACGAAAACCAATAGAAACTAAAGGTTCTTAATAGTCATCTACAACATAATCTAAAATCAAGGTTCTCCAAACCTGGTTGATTATGTGTGAAAAATGGGAGTTCACATGACACAACTGCAATGTAGCCTCAAAATAAGGTGTTAGACAAACTTGGCTATAAATAGATCGAAAATCAAAGTTCTACAAACATGGTTAATTATGGGTGAAAAATGGGAGTTCGCATAACATAGCTGCAACATAGCCTTAAAATCAGGTGTTCACTGAACTCGATAGTAAATCGATGGAAATTCAACATAAATGCGAGTTTGCTTAACATAGTTACAATGTAGCCTTAAAATCAGGTGTATGTTGAACTCGACATTAAATTGATGGAAATTCAACATTCACAAAAATTGATAGAAAATAAAGGTTCTTTATTTTCAAACTTGGCTAAAATCATACTTCTTCAAACATGGTTGATTATTGGTGAAGAATGGGAAATAGCATGACATGGCTAAAACGTAGCATTAAAATCAAGTGTTAAACGAACTTGGCTATAAATCGATCAAAAATCAACATTCACGAAAGTTGATATAAAAAAAGGATCTTAATAAGGAAATGTTAAAACATTGAAGCAGTGGTAGGAAAGGGCAGAAGAAGTTATTAATGCACAAATCAAATTGATTTGTGATGATTCTGATTATGATTTGTTGGTAAGTAGCATGGATAAAATAATTAATACCAGCACATTCTTAGAATCTTTTGAAAGAGAAGCCAATCAGGTTGCAGTGAAATTTACACCTTACAATACTAAGGCGAATGAGGTGGTGAATTTTGATTAGCCAACGGAGTATCAGAAATGGGTGGACAAGTATTTAACCAAAGAGGAGTAAAATGGTGTGTACTACCAGTGACTTACAAGTCAACGGTTATAGTTGTAACTGATTATGGTTTTGTCTCCATGGCGGCTTTTTGGCATAGGTTTTAAGGTTTGGAAAATGCAACAGCTATTCCCTAATGAGTGGAATTCACAAGAAGATGCTCCGGGACTTGGTGATTGTAATCATATTTTTGAAAGTTCACAAGGCGGTCCAATTGACCAGTGACGTGTAATTTTTGGCTTGGTGCTTGTTTGCTCCTTCATTCTCTATAAGAAGGATTTCAAGTCTAGAAATAAGGGTTGGCAAGTTAGATATTTTGAGGTCGAGTCTAAGCATAGTTGTAGAGCAAGTTGTATTGCCTGATTGTTCTAGTGTAAATGCAATTTAGGTTTTGTGTCATTCGGTAATCAGGTTTTGGGTTTATGAAGGTTTGAAGTTTCATAACAGTACTAGCATTTGAGTTATCATGACTCATTTCAAGCACATGTCTCTCGTTTGTATAAGAATATCATAATTTTGAATAATATAATCAAGGTTTGTTGCGTTCATCTCGCTGTTGTGGTGTATATGACTTCCATTTTGGCTTTAATTCAAAGAATTAATTAAAATTCTTGATTGGAGTTATAGATGGATGTGTTTATAAAGGGATTTGGTAAGAAGTATTGGATTAGGATATAAATTGATGATGTTGTAAGGCAATTGTTGTCAGAGATTTTATATGCTATGTGTTTGAACCTATGATGGGATTTTAAATGTTTGTGAACTTGACTCCCGAATGGTATATGGCACTGGTTTAAATTGTATGCGTGTGTGAGGTTCTTTGAATGTTTGTCTTTTTAGAGCTTACTACCAAATTGCAGAATTAAATAACTATCTTAACTTGTGAAATATTGTTGTAATTATCTCATGCTCCAAGTAGTTGGTATTACTGATTAGAAACTAATTCAATTCAATATTATCCTATTCTGTTGAGCTATTAAATGGGATTATTTGTTATTTGTTAATGATTGTCTATAAGTTTGGTGCAAATATTATAAACACATTATAGGGACCACCCTCCTGGGTTTCACAAATCCCGAAGTGTAAGAGGTTTATTGTTAAAATCATTGTCAATTGGTCCAGGTCCTTCGAGCTGCCCTCGATTAGAATTGGCAATTCTATAGATAGAATAGAAGATAAACCTTGTTGCAGTAAAAAAACCAACAAGGCCTTGACCTTCATTTTTTCATTTTTTTGTTTGTTGCTCTAAATATCTCATTAGCACTGGCACATTTTTAGAATCTTTTGAAAGGGAGGCGAATCAAGTAGCAGTAAAGTATACACCTTAGAGTGCCAAGGTAAATGAGGTGGTAAGTTTTAATTGGCCAACGGATGAAGAATATCAAGGATGGGTAGACAATTAATTAACTGAAGAAGAATAGGATAGAGTCCACAACCGATAGTTAACAGCTCAGTGGTTATGGTTATAACAAATTTTGGCTATGTCTTGGTGGTAGTTTTGGTGCAAGTTTTCAAAGTTTGGCAAATGCAACATTATTCTCCAGTGGACAGAATGAACAAGAAGATTCTCCAAAGACTTAGTTGTTGTAACCAATTTTTGAAATGTAATAAGGCGGTCCAAGTGACCAATGACAGGTGTATTTCTGGTCTGATGCTTGTTGCTCCTTCATTTTCCCTATAAGAAGGATTTTAGGACCAAAAATACTGGTTAGCAAGTTATATATCTTTAGGTCGAGTCTAAGTGAAGTTGCAGAGTGAATTTGTAAAGAGCCTGATATTATAGTGAAGATACTATTCTTAGGTTTGGTGTCATTCTGTTATAGGTTTTAGTTTCATGGGTACTTAATTTTTAAGACAGTACTAGCATCTGAATGAAAATTACTCATTTCAAGCTCATGTCTTTCGATTGTATGAATATATCATTATCTTGAATAAAATGATCAAGGATTATTTTGTTCATCTCACTATTATGGTGTGTGTAATTCTCATTTTGGCTTTAATTGAAGGAATTAAATTAAAATGCTTGAGTGAGGTTATAACTTATAGGTGAATATATTCATATGAGGATTTGATCAGTAGTATTGGGTTATAATATAGATTGATGGTACTACAAAACAGTATTATCTGAGATTTTATATGCTATGTGTCTAGAAGATAAACTTGGTTACAGTAAAAAATAACCAACAACTTTGATATTATCTAGTTATGGCTCCCAAATCTATTGAAAATTGATCATTAGGGTTAAAATTGAAACCTTGCAAATATAATCTTTGTCCAAATCCATCAAGAATTTTCCATCAGTTATAAACAATTCCCTTTTAAAGAATTTGTGAGGTCGGGTCTAAAATCTGGAAATGAAATTCTGAAAATGCACAAGACTAAAAATGAAATCTGCTGAGATGTTGCTTTAAAATATGATTTTCAAACCTAGAAGTACAAATCTAACTTCACAAATGAATTCTGGAAAATTACAATGACTACCCTCCACCTAGAGATATCTTCTTGTTTTTTTTCTGATTTTCGACCCAAGAAACTTGTCGAGCAAAACACTATTGCAACAAATAGTCAAGCTCATTTTTATTTATGTCTGTCATAATTTAACTTTGCAAGTCCATCAAAATTTTGGCGAGATATCTTCATCAAAACGTAGACAAAAAATAAGGTTCGTCAAAATTCCGATGAACGTCGAGGCTAAAATTTTTTAAAAATGAAAATTTGCACAAGTGTCCCATGATACATCTAATTATATAGCTATCATCGAAAGTTTTCATCGGATTTTGCAATCAAATGAGTTAGTGAGAGGAGAGAGAAGAAGAAGAGGGAGAGAGATAGCTCAATATATAGAAAGGGAAAGGGAGAGGGATAAATATAGATAGAGGGTGATCCCTTGATACCAATATTATAAACAACATTAACAACAACAGATAATCTCATTTAATAGTTCAACATAACAGGATAATACCAAAATGAATTGGTTGTTCATCAATAATATAAACTATTTGGAGCATGAGATAACTACAACAACACTTCACAACTTAAGATAGTCATTGATTTGCAATTTGTAGAAAGCTCTAAGCAAAGACAAACAAATATAAAACCCACAAATAAGCAAAACTTAGACCACTGCCATATGCCATTAGAGGAGTCAAATTCATAAGAATCTAAGGATTCATGACAGATTTAACACATAACATATAAGATCTCTGAAAATATTGCCTTACAATACCATCAATTTATATTCTAACCCAATACTACTTATCAAATCCTTATATAAACATATCCAACTATGACCCCATTCAAGCAATTTAATTAATTCCTTAAATTAAAGCTAAAATGAGAATCATACACACCACAACAGTGAGGTGAACGAAACAACCCTTGATTATTTTATTCAAGATTCTGATATGCTTATACAATGGAAAGACATGAGTTCAAAATAAATCATTCCCATTCAAATACTAGTACTATCATGAAACTTCAAACTCCCATGAATTCAAAACCTAATACAGAATGACACAAAACATATCGTAAGCGCTAGAACAGCGACCAGAAGTGTTAAAAACCAAAAGTGCTAAAACAGCAACCAGAAGCGCTAGAACTCCAACACGTCAAAAACCTACGTGACACTTTCCAAAAAATTGATATTTTTGATAAAATTGGGGTTAATGCCCCATGGTGGGCGCCAAATTGTAAGTGGAGAATATGTGAATGAGATCAAAACACTTCTTAATAAGACATTATATCAAAAATTAACTCAAATTGAACTAAATCAAAAGTAGTAATCAATCGAAAGCTTCATATTGTTCTCTATCCTCAAAGATTTATTAAATCTAAATTGCTCTCAGATTTTGTAAGCAAATAAGACTGTTTAAAATGACTATCTGAAGAACGAGATAATGATAATGCAATGCCAAATGATAAATCAATTAAACTAGAATGATATTGATGTGAAACATATAATTGTAGCTACAGGAGGTAGCAATTGATGTGAAAGCTTGATGCTTGAAGTCTGGATTCCTGCAGAGTAACAGTGCAAAAGCTTGATTATCTGGATCCTTTTCTTGTTTCAATGAGGCTTTATTTATAGATTTCCTGGCTATAGAAATGCACAGGGAAAGCTTTGAGAGGCTTGGATTCAATCTGGAGAATTGAATGGTGAGAGATGGAGTAGATTGAGAGAAAAATGGAGATTGTCTCTACCCATGAAAACACCTGGCAAGAGAAGAGGAAGGATTGATGGAGGATTGAGAGATCAAATTCCAAATTTGAATCCAATTTGTCTCCAAAACTTCCCGTGAAGTTTCAAAGCATTAATTGTGACATATTTTAGACATAGGAAATCTAATTCATTTTTGAGGAAATGTAGATTGGAATATTCCTTATGCTCTAATTCAAATATTTTTGATTTATTTAAATTAGGAAAAGGGAGATAAATAATTTAATAAAATGAACTATAGGATAGTTGTTTATTAAATTAATCAGAAGAATGTGGTAATTAATCAATAAAGTGTTTTTTCTTTATTTAATTAATTTAAAATTGATGTGATAGATTGAAATAGGGATTTGATAATTAAATCAAACAAAGTATTTTAATTTTGTTTATTTAATTAAGATGAATTTAGATGTAAACTATATAAATAAATATTTCTATTTATTCAAACAGTAGAGAAAATTAGGATAATTAATCGGATGCTCTAGACCAATTTTAGGTGTATACAGATACGAATTCGAATTCCAACCGTCAATCATTCACTTTTGTCATATCATTGAACGACTGCCTTCAAAAAGGCTGACATAATCTCCATCTCAGCACCAAGGGCCCGCCACATTATGTATCACCAAAGAAATACATGGGGCCCATACCCGTGATATCGCGATTAGTAAACACCTTGCATCTTCTGATCACGCGATGGCGGGCAACCGTTGATCTCCACCATCGGCAATCGTGTTTGCTCAAGACAGTCATCAGTGTTGAACATATGTGTTGAGCAACTTTTTCATCGAGATTATAAAATCTCCATTTATTTTGAGCATATGCATCTCATAGCCACTTTAGTACCTTGTTGTATATCACATTAAAACCCGATAGATATATTAAAGAAATTTGATTATCTTTTCGGTATCTCTAGGTGAGACACATGGTGCTCACCTATGATATCGCAATTAGTTGAGACTCTATGGTGGGGTCATCACGTGACTACGGGGAATGGCTAAGATCAATCGATGGTTGATCAACGGTCATTTAAAATTGTTCCCTGCAAAAATAGAACATTTATTAAATGGACAAGGGGACACCGCCTAGGTCGATGACAAACGATAGCTTAAACTAGTATTTAAACAAGGGTCACGGGCCAACCTAGACTTAGGGAATAATAAATTCAGGCAAAATATCTAAAATCATTTATTAAAAGGGGCCCGGCCTAGATGAAGCAATGGGGAATAAGTTGTTTTAAAACCCACTCCAAAAGGTAACGACCAAATAGATCCCACCCAAGGCGTAACATAGAACATTAGGATTTTCATGAAGGCCAAAAATAGAAACCCAAACCTTAGGTTTTTTCCAAAACAACATGACAGACCATGACAAGGGCAAGACAAAATGGAATTCAAAGAGTAAAATTTCAAAGTTCCATCAGATAGGAGGAGATAAAGGGGAGAAGGGAAAGGAGAAGGACGAGAAACAGGGAGGACGAAAGGGAAGCAAGGAACCAATAGGACAAGGAAAGAAAGGGGGGGGCGGGTTTGAACCCAACCAACAGAGGGAGACAAGGGAGAGGGACAAGAAAGGGGGAGGATAAAAACTAGAGGCGAGAAGGAAGATTTTGGGATCTTAAGTTGGAAAGTGACGGGTGCCAAAACAAGCTCAAACTCTAACCTTCATCATGATTAAGGTTCAGGGGATGATGGTTGGTGGAAGAGGAGTGGTCGGCTAGGACTGATTTGGAGGTGCCTTTTTGTCTAATGTCGATACTATACTCCTTGATTCTGGTGGTAAAGGAATGATTGATCTCCCCAATATTATGGAACGCTACACAAACAAACAATCTTATAGACTCTAGAGTCAAGAAAGATGTCCCAAGAGTCTTTGAGGGAAGGAATACGTTTTCTCAAGGTATAGAAGGGTTTAAAAGCACAACGAAGGCCTTTTCTAAGAAGGATCTTGGAGATTTTTTGGGAGATACCTTCAACATAAGGAAGAGAAACATTAGGAAGGACTGAGGAATTTTTGGGGTTGGACCTAGAAAGGAAGCTAGATTTGGCTTGGAACTGGGGGTAGTTGAGAGGAAGTTAAACCAGGACTTAATTGATCAATTGCCCAGATCAGAATCTGTTAGAACTGTAAGATTTTGAAAATTTTATGGCTGTCCATACTCATAATTTTCCCAAGGAGCTCATACTACAAGTATAAAAAAATTCTTTACATAACATATTCACCCATTTTCAGGTCATTTTTTATAATATGGTCCCATAAAATTGACATAATCCTGAGCATTTGAATGTGTAAATCATATCGACATACGATGATGTAGGTCTCTCCGATCCATAGATCATTTTATACCAACGCATATCTTTTTTAGTATATCGGCAATAGGTTGGGAATGTCATATTGATGAAACCTCATTTGATCATATAGATCGGGAAAATACAGCTCATAGTCTCTATCGGCAAGATAATGAGCATCGGCGTGACAATATGAAGTCATATCGAGCTTACATATGTCTTACCACTTGGAGCACAAGGAAACATATCGGCCAGACTAGAGTCATCAGAGTAAGGTTCCTAAAGTTAGCCCGGGATATTCATCCAGTCTTGCCGATAAAACATAGGAGGATTCTATCGATGGGACAATGTTATTGGGAAGAATTTGAGGAGTCCTACCGACCTTCCATGATATATCGACAGGATTGGACTTGATGACATGTTTGGAGAGAATGATTATCGGAAGGAGATGGTTCATGGTTTTTCTGATGAAAAATTTCATCGGTGAGACAAAATTCAGTGGGGAGAGATAAGAAGGTCACAACGAGTGCAGTTCCATCGGCAAGAAAATTGTTATCTATCAGCAATCAAAATTTACAGAAGAAATATCTCGGCGAGATACACATCTCCAAAGTAAGATGAGGATTGTCTTCCCGACTTTCTAAAGTCACAATGATAGGTTACTTCGGTGGGAGTTGTAGTGATATACTTAAGACTGAAAGGGTAACTGTCGGGAAGACTTAAGGTGTCGAGGAAACTACGAAATTTCCTAGCGGGTGGTGAAGGATTGAACAAAAGGATCGCCCAAGATTTGAAAATGTCTGGCTGACAAATTACATGATGTGATAGTGAGAGTTTCCAAAAAACCAGCTACGCTTGTGTTTTACCTAAAAAATTAATGGCACCACAAAGCATAAGTAATTTCAGGAATCAAGATGAATTCAATTGAAAACATCATTGCAGAATTGATAGCGGAAGAAGCAGAGGAGCGAGCGAAGGACCAGGGTATTCTCTGACATCAAAATCTCATGAAAAAAATAGTAAGTTCTTCATACCTTAAATCTTCAATTTTGAAGAATGGAAGCCACTAGTTCAGGAAAATCAAAGGGTAGAAAGCATGGGGAAAGTGGTCAGTCAAAAGCGAAAAAGCAGAAAACTAAAATTCAGCTAGAGGGTACTGAGTGTAAGCTGAATCAAGATCTTATCGACCAACTACCTGGCTCTAGACCTAAAGCCAGATGCTCTACACAACTTAGGGAAGAAGTGGATAAACTAGATGGTAAATGTAAGCTCATAGGAGATATTTGGACTCCAATAAGAGGTTATGAACTTTTTAGCTTTCACTACTATTAGAGGAATCACTTTGAACTAGTATGTAACCCGTGGAAGCTTAATCTAAGAAAGTTAGTTTTCCCTAATGTTTTTATCGATGCTGAACTGGTGAAATTGTTGGCCACTCATTATAATTTGAGACTTAAAGCTATTTGTAACCCATCTGGGAAACCATTGATACACATATCAGAGGATGCAATAGGTGAAGTCTTTAAATTGGAAGGGGTATACAATGAAAAGATTATATTTGAAGAGCTGGAAAAAAAATTCGGAAGGATGGACACCCTTTACAAGGGTTGGAGATTACCCTTGCACAAAATTAGACATGGTGGTAAACCAATTTTGCTAGAAGATAGTGGAGGACCCCCATTCCATGTAGATCTTTTTGAGCCCTATATGAAATACACTTATTTCTCGGTGGGTCAAGTATTGGGAATGGAAGTCCCTCAGTATATGGAAAGTGTGCCCATGGTAATTTCAGTAGATATTCAGTATCACAACTCTAGACCTTTTGATTATGCCTCATATATTTTTAAAGGGCTCGATTTTGGGTTGATGGCAATAAAAGGTGGAGCCTCTATCTTACACCTCAGGTATTACTCACTGTTGATGCACATAGTGTTGTAATTCGGACATGAACTAGGGTTGTGGACTCAAGAGATGAGGATTTCATAGTTTGATAAGGAAGGCATGTCATTACCTATTCAATCATGGACTACTATTTGGGACAACAGGTTTGCTAACTCTAGCTTTGTATACTTTGAAGAAAATTTTGTGAAACCACTGTACAAGTTTTATAACCATCCATGCGCTTATTCTTTGTCTGATGAGATAAAGAGGTTTCTCAGGCCCAAATATTTCAATGGACCAATTAGCCACAATTGGGGGGATTGGTATTGTTTGGAGAATGCTACCATGATTAGGGTTTATGGATTTGAAGATGCCCCATTCATTTTGCCTAAAACGGTTTCCAAGAGGATTGCATACTTGGAAATTGTTAGTTAAATGGATTTTTCTAGTGTTATGAATTTTAATTTCTTTTGGAAAATAGGCTTTTATGTCGAGTACACTATGCTTAAGTGATTTTATTGTATTAGCAAAGGAAGGTATAATCTAATTCTAGATAGGTTATTGTAATATAACATGAAAAGAGGACCACTAAGAAAGAAATTTGATCCAAAAGGGTATATCAATTCTTCTAAACAAATGATAAACTTTGGAGGGTATCACCATGTGCCCTACCAATTTGATGATATGATTAGGAACTTGGAGGTAGAGGAAGCAAAAATTGTGGTTGAACAACATAATAAAGAGTTGCAAGATATAGAGTTGTTGTCTTCTGGAGAAGAGACATTTGAGGCTAATGTACCACAACATCTACCTAACAAGATGTCAAGGTTGAGAACTCAAGATTACGCCTGTCCTACCAGGGATCTGAATATTGAAGAAAGTGTAGATATAGATGCAAGGCATGTAGAATATAAGTCCTTTGTAGCAGATGATGAATTTATAAAATCTCTAGAATTTAAGACATTCCTTTCTAGACAAAAGGGGAAAGAGATAAGAGAACTAGTTGACAGTGTCACACCAGGAAATGAAGAAAAATTGTTGAGTAATTTAAAAACTGATGTGGAAAGAGAGATGGAAGGTATGACCCCTGAAAAGGGAAGGTAAATGCTAGAAAGTGCTGGTGTCATGATTTTTCCAGGATTATATCTCAATTTTGCACTAGTCTTTGACAGTTTCCTAATAAACAATAATGCTACACACAAGCTAAGCCCATAAAAGATGACATAGGTCTATGCAGGATGAAAGTACAATCCAGATGTAGAGTCATTAATGATCTGGGCCTTGTATCCACCTCACAGGAAATTAGTTTTCATTGATACTGAGAAGGCATTCGGGCATTTTATGACCCTAAAAGCTGGGGAGGCTGATCTTGTGGCAACAACAGAGATTGGGATCAACATAGCACAACTAAACAAAGCTGAAATATAGGCGTTGATCAAGGAAAAGGAAATGTACAAAACTAACCATGAAAGTATGCTAAGAGAAAATGAGCGCCTGAAAGGTTCATTAGGAGTTATAATGGGGCCAAGCAAGCTGCTCACCCATGGTGAAAGTTCACAAACAAAAGATCATTGGTAAGGGTCGAGTGCCCATTCTTAAGGAAAGTATGACACACTTGTTGCAGTGATTAAGAAGAGGCAAGTCAGTCTAACAACCTGGTTAAATAAGCTTTGGGGAATACACTCACAAAACTTTGATTCATTACGAGAACACAAAAGAATGGATGGTAGGATCCTAGAGAAGCTCCATAAAATGAACCAGAGGGATGCTCCTGATAAAGCAAAAATTGAGGTTGCGTATCATCTTATGAATAAGCATAAAAACTTCCTTGAAGAATGGCAAGGGGATGAGCAGGGATTAATTGATGCCACCAAAAAGGAATTGACTGCATTCTTTGATGATAGAGGGAGATTAAAAGAAATGACTAGGTGGAAAGATGAAAGTGATTCATTACTATAGGAGATTCTGAAGATGGCTACCGAGAAAGATATAACATTAGATGAAGCATGCGAATGAAATGAGAATATGGTGAAAATGGAGATCACGATCCAAAATGAATTGGGAGATGCAGATACACATGGGCGCTGAGACTACTTGGATCATTTATATAAATTTCACTCATGGCTTAACATAGCCTAATTAATTTTTAATTTTATTGTTGTTTCAAGCACAAGACATTTCTGAAAGGACATGTCCTTTCGTACGATTGATGTATAAATATCCATTTTTGGTAGAAATGAATAAGAGGGTAGTAGTACAATAGAAGATAGATAGCAAGAAACATAATATTTCAAAATTTTTATATCCAAAAGGACCATTTTCATGTATAAGATTTTGAAGGAGATAATGAAATATTTTTGATTCGGTGGTTCCATTCTGGTATCAGTTGTTTGTTGAATTTCTGCAATTGTTTGATTGTCTCCAACCTAATGTTTCTTGAATACTTAAGTTGAAATATCAAGTATATGTTCAATTTATCAGTGCACATTTGTTGTATCTATGTGATATGATTAATTGGGTTCTTTAAAGAAGAATTAAATTCCTTTCAGTCAATTACAGTAATCTGGGAATATTAGGGAGATCAGGAAGGGGAGAAAACTAAACTTCTTCAAAATAGGGGTAGTTGTGGGTTTGTTGGTTTTCTTTGTATACTATATACTAGTTCCTCTAGGATAAATAAGTCACTATAGAAATCAAAGATGTTTGATTATCTACTTAATATTGTTTTTTTGTTTTTGAAATGGAAGAGATCTACAACTCTATAGAAATTTCTATATGCTAATGGTCAAATTATTAGACTATTTAGATCATTTTAATTGACTGCTACATAATAGTTTATGTGTTGAAAATATGGTTTCCATTCTTTGTAATTTTTACATTGGAATAAAAATCATATTTAATTTCATGCCAACAATATACTTCTTTCATAAAGATATTTGTTTGATTTTTCCTTGCTATTTTCATCTTAAAATTTAAATAAATGCATTCTATAATATAGAATTATTTTCAAACTGGGACATAAAGGATTTTGAGAGATATATTTAATAATAAATTTTACAATGATAAATATCATTTAATTTGTATGTTGTAACTTCAGTACTTTTAGTTAAAATAAAAATAACTTAAAGTTATATATACATATACTTAAATTGGCAAAGTAGTTTGTCCATTTTATTTTTTACATATGTTAACTAAACATATTCTAATATTACACATACACTTTATTAGGATTATATCTGTTCAATGTAAGATTTCCATTGTGAATAGGTTTTTGTAAACAAAATCACATCACTTAAGTCTGCTCAGTTCGCAAAGGTAGACCCACCTAGGTTTGGTAGCACCTGAAGAGAAGAAGGTTCAAATAATTTGGCCTTGTTTGTTACCCTAAAACGTATCAAGAGATTGGAAACCTCTTGAGGTATTCTTACCTGCTTTTTTGAGAGATAACAGCCTCCAAACCTCCAAATCCACAAAAAGATTCCACTTTTACGGCCAAATTCTTGCCAAACCCAAAAAACTTTGTTTGAGACCAAAATCATGAGGGTTTATTGAATCTCCTACTTCAATAACCTCCCACACCTCAAAACCAACTCAGACACACTCCATTAGGTCTGTACATGGGTAAAAATTCATAAAATCACATCACCCATACATATTTTGTTGAAACCTAGGCTTGAACCTCTCATTTCACATGCTTTTCTTCACAAAACTCTTGAGGACAATAGTTATACCTTCTTTATTTTTCATCCTAATCCCTATTCATGCATTCTACAATTACAACAATATCCATGGGGCCTCTTACACAAGCTATAGTAATCACAAAAAGTGTAAGACCCTGAAAAATAGGGTAACCGGGCTATATGTAAAGAAATGAAGCTTTCTAACTCAATTCAACGCTTTAAGCCCTCAAATCAGATTAAAATCAAAGCTAACACATATCTTCACAACATGGAGTTTATTTCACATCAAAATATGGCTATATGTGACTGTACTTTATACTACCCCATCCAAAAATTTCTCACATTACACAAAGCCACAATGTTCATCCAAGATAAGCCAGCCAAATCCTACCTTATGTGTCCTAGTAATCAAATTGGAGATGATCCTAAAAATGACATTGCGAAGGGTGATTGGTCTTAAAAATGTAAACGAATTTGCAATTATTTCACTATTACGATCAATGTGTCATATTTCATGAAATTTCCCAAAACACTATTCATTATGATCATATGGAAATTTCTAGGATAGCTACAATAGTTGTAACATCGTGAATTAAAAAATAAACATTAAAAAGTACATCATGAATTAACTATGTAATGGCATAAAAATTAAAAACATCATGAACTAATTATGTAACCACATAAGTCAAATATAATTCTATGAAAAAATTAATATCAAATAGATAATACAATTGCATAACTCATACATTTCAATGTCATTGATCTTCTTCTTCATCCAACTCTTTGTGTATATCATCTGATCCAGATTCGACTTTGTAAGGATTGGTCATATCATAATCTTCGTCATTGATATTAGTTTCGATAATGTCATCATCCACACAAATATCATCTTCATGAATATTAACTCCTACATTGCAAAAGGGAGTAGTCAGAATGTTGGATTGTATAAACCTTTGACAGTACCTATAGACCTTGGGAGAATATCAACATGGACTTCAAACTTGGTTTTCCTAAGACACAAAGAGGTAATGATTTAGTATTTGTGGTGGTGGAAATTTTTTCTAAGATGGCACATAAATCATACCTTGTAAGAAGACAACAGATGCAGTACATATAGAAAAAAAGAAATTCAGAGAAGTGGTCAGATTGCATGGATTACCTAGGAGCATTGTTTCAAACAGGGATACAAAATTTGTTGGTTACTTTTTTAGGACACTTTAGAGGAAATTGAAGACAAATTTGAAGTTCAATTCTACTTTTCACGCACAAGCATATGGACAGACAGAGGTAGCTAACAAAATTTTGGGAATTTTTTTGAGATGTTTGGTTGGAGAGAAGACTGGAAGTTGGAATCTAGCCCTATCACAAGCAGAGGTTTCCTACAATAATTAAGTAAATAGGAGTACTGGAAACACAACTTTTGAGATTGTTATAGGAGTTCATCCTAGAGGTATATTGTAATGCCCCGCCAAGTAACCTTAAAGGAAGTTGCAATTAACATCATAAGCGAACCAATTTTTTTTTTTATAAAGTGCATTTAACATACACATTCACTTACTAATTAACAACAACCTCTAAGACTACAAAGTTAGGATTACTTTAACCCACACATACATATTACATATAACCATAGCAGTATGAATGGTATGAAATAAACATCATACATCATAAGAATACCACATAACATAATAAGATAATCAACCAAGATACAATCTCATAAACATTATCTTAAACCAATAGTTACATCACTCATTCCCAAAATGAGGCAATAGTACAAATATATCACAATTACATAACTCCACCTCATAAACATAAGAGGGATAAAATAACTTATACAAGTTAAAATATTACAATGCAAGAAATTACAACAAGAACCGCGAGTTGTCCATCTGGATGTCTCACCACCAAGTACTGAAGATAGATGGGGACCCAACGGTTTTGGTGCATGTTCCACCCTACCAATGTGGTACCCGAAGGCCTACCCCCCATGCTAGGAGATAGTAACAAAGTAACATGGACACAGATTCTACTACCTCTAACCAAAGGCAGACTCAAACTGACTCATACTGTTATAACCAACCAAATAAATTAACAAGTACAGCTCATTCACCATACAAGTACGAATCAAGTATGAATCAAGTACAATACAAGTACAAATCAAGTACAATGCAAGTACAACTCCAACATCACTGACATAGGTCACATTGCTTCCAGACATAAAGTAGATCAAGTATGTTCACAGAACCATACATATAAACAATTAACAACAGTTGTCCTAGATAGAGTGTCATCGCAAGGTTTGCCATGAGATCTCCTCTGGGAATTCTTCAAAGGCTCCGGCACAAGTAATCCTGGTGGCCTCAACCGAATCTCGTTACTCATACTCACTCATGCGGAATCAACTACCTCTCGCAAGGACAAGATAGTTGATCTTGCCATTCCAGGCCTTCTCACTCATCCCAAGTCTAAACGAGCCCTTGTGTCTATAAGTGAGGATTAAATTATCTTGATTAGTGTGAACTGCATCCTAATCATCTAAATACATTAATTTAATTATCACTTGTGTGTAATGCCCTGCCAAGTAACCTTAAAGGAAGTTGCAATTAACATCATAAGCGGACCAATTTTTTTTTTTATAAAGTGCATTTAACATACACATTCACTTACTAATTAACAACCTCTAAGGCTACAAGGTTAGGATTACTTGAACCCACACATACATATTACATATAACTATAGCATTATGAACTTTATGATATAAACATCATACATCATAAGAATACCACATAACATAAAGATAATCAACCAAGATACAATCTCATAAATATTAACTTAAACCAATAGTTACATCACTCATTCCCAGAATGAGACAGTAGTACATAAGGTTACAATTATATAATCTCACCTCATAACCATAAGAGGGATAAAATAACTTATACAAGTTAAAATATTACAATGCAAGAATAACAACAAGAACCGCGAGCTGTCCATCTGGATGTCTCGCCACCAAGTACTGAAGATCGATGGGGACCCAACGATTTTGGTGCATGTTCCACCCTACCAATGTGGTACCCGGAGGCCCACCCCCCATGCTAGGAGATAGTAACAAAGTAACATGGACAAAGATTCTACTACTTCTAACCAAAGGCAGACTCATACTGACTCAAACTGACATAACCAAATAAATGCCATCAATAAGTACAAATCTAGTTCAACTCAAGTACAACACAAGTACAAATCAAACATCACTGACATAGGTCACATTGCTTCAGACATAAAGTAGATTAAGTATGTTCACAGAACCATACATATAAAACAATTAACAACAGTTGTCCTAGATAGAGTGTCATCGCAAGGTTTGTCATGAGATCTCCTCTGGACATTTTTCATAGGCTCCGGCACAAGTAATCCTGGTGGCCTCAACCGAATCCCAGCACTCATACTCACTCATGCGGAATCAACTACCTCTCGCGAGGACAAGATAGTTGATCTTGCCATTCCAGGCCTTCTCACTCATCCCAAGTCTAAACGAGCCCTTGTATCTATGAGTGAGGATTAAATTATCTTGATTAGTGTGAACTGCATCCTAATCATCTAAGTACATTAATTTAATTATCACTTTATTAACTCACTTTAGAAAGGTTACTCGGTTTACCACTTTGGGCTCCGGCCCCTAACAAAAGCCACTCTTCTAATGGACAATGCACTCACAAACAATCCACCAAGGGAAACACAAGTGCATCATAACCACTCCAACACAACGAGGATACAAATAATAGAAACTCACTCCAACCCTCTTGGAGGCAACAATCACATAGTCTACTCCTTTCACAGGAGGAAACAAATAAAAGAACTCACTCCAAACATTTTGGAGGCAACAACACATAGTCCACTCCTTTCACAGGAGGAAACAAATAAAAGAACTCACTCCAAACATCTTGGAGGCAACAACACATAGTCCACTCCTCTCACAGGAGGCAACAAGATGAAACCACATAACAAGGTCACTCCATACAAGGAGACACGGATCCCATAATCTGCTCCTAAACCAAGGAGGTGCAAACATCCCCGTTCGTGAAAATCGGGTAAAACTGAAAAGATGCTATTCACTACCCAAGGGAAAACAACTGGATGGCATAAAGATTCAACAACCCTTATCCTCTAAGATCTTCTGGAAGACTTATAATTTAGGACTAACACTAAATCCCAAAACCAACAATGCAACTTGACGACATAGCAACAAAAGCATTCAAGTCATCAATCAAATATAATATTTGGATTTCCTAAATCCATACTCATTCAATAGGTAGTGTTGAAAAAGTCAAAAACATGATAACTAGATCATCTAAACTAATCATAATCCCTATTTCCCCTTTCATTATTGGAAATCTAAAACAATTAGACTTACATCCCTTTACCGAATACAGAGAATTAAATCTTTTAAGATAATTATGAGGAAGATACTACTTCTGGATATACTAAATTCATATTTCTTTCATAATCCAATCACAATGATTCAATTAATCTAAATAGAAATTAATAAATAACATAATTGATTGCCTCATCAATAAAACAACTTTTTAATTTACTTTTAAATCGACACAAATCTATGCAAGTAAACTTTTTTCATTTCCTAACCAAATCTTACATCTCATTCAATTTCCTATTTAAAACATTCAATTACTTTAATATAATAACAAATTGTTTCTCTATCCATTTTCCATATACACTAATCAATCCATTATGAAATCTCTATTCAATAATACATTGCATGCATCTCATTAAAATAAAATACGATAATGAATTTTACAATGAATGAATATATATATATATATATGCTCCATATTATATAGACACCAAATATATATATTAATAAATTTAATTACATATATTCTTTAATATTCCATTCACAATGACTAGATTACTCTATGGAACTAAATAAAACATAATAACTATTTGCCTTTTTCAATATAGTTAGTTCCTAAATTTACTTCTAATACAACCTAACATTATTGCAAACAATCTTTTCGATTTTCTATCCGGAGTATATGTCTCTTCAACTATCCATTTAAAAACATGCAATTTCATCAATGTATAAAAATATATTTTGGCTTATCTATTTGACCACGCATTCATATTGTTTTTAATTAAATCTCGTTAATTAAAACAAACATTTAAATATAAATATTTCTATAATTCTTCAATATATTTAAATATCTTTTTTCATTATCAATTTTGACCATACATTCAAAACTTATCATTTAAATTCTTCATGCAAAGCTAAATTACACGCACTTAAATAAAACAAGGTAAATACTGATTGAAAATGCTCATGGATATATTTATACATATCAATATATTTTTTTCAATCATATTAACAAAATAAATATTTCTTTTTAAATCAAGTAATTACTTCTATTAAAAAATATCTTTTCTCTATACATTTTCTACGCATACTAATAATTTCTTTTAGAACACTAGTAATACCCAATTTGCAAACAACAAATAAAATAAGATAAAATATTATTTATTCTTTCAAATGGATATATACCTTCAATATATATATACTAAATATAAATTAATATATTTAAATATATTTAATCATTAACATATTTTCTATACTTTACAGAATATCAAATTGTTTAATTCAAAATAAAATATCCCTTATCATTAATTTTCCAAAATATAAATATATTTTTCCAATTAAATCAAATTAATAATTGGACCTTTTACACATGAATTTAAATTCTACAATTAAATTTTAGATTATGCATTACTTTAAATCAAATATATACCTCCTTCAATTAAACTTTAACATGCCATTTTAAAATAAACAATAATCTCCCATACGTTTATTATTTTAATTCCACTAATCTAATATACAAATTTTATTTAAAATAATATAAATAAATATAATACTTTAATATTATAATAAAAATACATAAAATATTAATATTTATAAATATCAATTTATTATTATTTTATTTTCAAAGTAGCCATGGGAAAATAACTTAACAGCAGTCTCATGTTTCAAGTATAACTCAAAAACTACGATCTGGGTATTTGCGATTCTTTGGCAGAGATAAGAAAATTTCAAAATGCAAAAACTCCTTTAAATTTTCTTGACAACCCAGTTTGTGTAAGTGGAGTTATAGGCAACGCAACCAGACCATTTTACCATGAAAATATAACTATACTGCAGATTTTAAAATCCGTTTTTTAATAATAAACAAAAGGTTTCATTTTCTAGAAACATTCTAAATGCATTGTTCAATCTCTATGTTTGATTTCAATAACAACAAAATCGATTTCCACAAATAATTTAAATTCAACTAAGGTTTTCACAATTTTCACTCAAGAATTTTCACAAGCAAGGGTTGTAAATTCATTTAAATCTTTTCTTCTAATATCAAATTTATTTTCTAAAATAGATTTAACAAACAAATCTTTAATCACTACTATTTTAAAGAAAAACAATTAAGAATAATAAAACACAAAGAGGAAAAACCTGGTACAAGAAGCTACAGAAAGAGATGAATTTCTGATGCAAGCCTCCTCCAAAGATTTTCCTGAATTTTCTTCAATCTTCCAATGAATCCAATCCAAAATCCAACAAATGCAAACAATTTTTCCTTCAATCAATTTTACAATCAAACTTTCTTCAAACCCTTGTGTAAATTTTCCAAAATTTCTTCCCTGTTGTAAAAATGTATTTTTCTAAAAACTTTTTCCATAAAATTAAAACATGTATTCTTTTTAAATCAAAAATACCTAATACAACCCTAATTCACATTACATGAAAATTAGATATTTCAATTTTAATTTTTACAACCCTAATTCACATTACATGCAAATTAGATATTAATTTCAATTTCACCTTTCGAAAACCCACTTTCAATTTAAAATGCAATTTGAAATAATAAATTAATTTCCAAAGTTGCAACCAATTTTTCAAATAAACATTCAAGTACAATTTCTAATTTAATTCTCACACGTTGGAATTAAATTCCAAAATTAATTCTAATTCTTTTATTTCGTTTCATTCTCTTGCATCACATTTAATTAATTAATTTAATTATTTAATAACTAAACTCAACCCCCTTGGATTAAATTTAATTAATTAAATAATTTAAATATAAAGTTTTGTCCACATTGCATTATTTAAATTAAATAACCATCAACATGATTTAAATGCAATTATTCTAAATATCTATTTCCAAATCAAGAATTCTTGAGAATTAAATAACATCAAAGCAAAACAGACAATGACTCGACACACACAACTGATGACACACTAAGGCTAGGGTGTAAACTTGACACATGTTACCTAGCTACTATCTCTCATTCAACTTAACCATTGGATCGACACGCTCAAACCTGTGAAGCCAGGTGGAGTCGGTGTCATGTACCTGCAATCATGCAACCAAGTAAACAACATCATACAATATATCTAGCATATAATACACACCGTGAAGAAGGAATTACGGATTCGCAGGGCGCTCGCAAGCGAGTGATGTGAAACCGTCTTCTTTACCAATACAGTCATTAAAACTGACACTTCCATCATAATCCAGTAATCTCATAATAATATCTCATGTTAACTATACAACATCATTCATCTATAATACATGTGAAACAATAATCAAATAACCACATCCCACAATAATAGTTGTCGCTCAATAATAGCGATCAAAACATCATAACAAAATGTATCCAGTATCAAAGTAACTGCAACCAAACATAACATAAAGCAATTTGAACAAGAAACAAAACGGAGGGGTATTACATATATCGGAGTTGAGAGACATCAGTAGGGAAGATAAAAGGAGTGCAGAAGCAGTAGAATTCATAGAACATATGAAGACAATGCATACTCAAGTGAAACAACATCTGTCAAACATGAACCATAAGTATAAGGAGAAAGTAGATGAAAAGAGGAGACATAAGGAATTTGAAATTGGAGATGAAGTGATGATGTACTTGAGGAAAGAAATATTTCCAATTGGAACATACAGTAAATTGAAGATGAGGAAGTTTGGACCCTGTAGGATTTTGAAGAAGTTTGATTTAAGAAATTCTTATGAAGTGGAGTTATCGGATGACATGGGTATATCACCTATATTCAACATTGCATATCTACATCAGTACCATGAAGCAGAATTCAGTGAAGACAACAAGGTTAAGTTGGAAGAACAACTTCCTAAACAACTATCAGATGAGGTAGATGAGATTTTGGATGTCAGAAATGGAAGGAGGACTCATGGAATACAATACAAAGAATATCTAGTGAAATGGAAGGGTAGACTAGTGGAGGATACTTCTTGAATTTTTCAAGATGAGGTAGACCGTATTGGTTTTCCTTTGGCCCCTGCAAAGTGAGAGACTCACTTTTCATTAACCCCGGATGACTTATGCAGGAGCATCCTTGGTTTTTTTTGGCAATCTTGCATCAACCAAAAGTATTTTCATTCATTTTTGTTCTTGTTCTAGTTCGATTTGGTAGATCTGGCATTTCTTCATGTTTTCTAACCAAATATTGCCACTACAACAAATCCTTGTGATTAGCTCCTCTTTTTGCTCTATTTTTTGCTTTCACCCACTATTTTAATGTATTTTTCTCCATTTTTTAAAAAAAGTCGGTGCTATTTATCAGGCTAGCACCATTTTTGGCATTTTTTACGTCGATCAAGACAAGTAGGCACTAAATCAGGCTCAAATTAGCATGAGATTTAACATGAGATTTATTGTCGGGTTTAGCTCTGGATTTAGCACTAGATTTACCGTTGGATTTAGCAGCGCTAGATTTAGTGCCAAATTTAGCACTGGATTTAACGTGGGATTTAGCAACGGATTTAGCATTAGATTTAGCATCGGATTTAGTGTCAGATTTAGACAGTCGCATATCGATAAGAGATATTAACTTGTCTCATCGACACCATAAACCAACATTAGAGAACATAAGATCTAATGTCGATGAGACATTGAGTTATCGGTAAGACAAATAAGATTGTCTCATCGATACTCTTCAAGTAATGATCAAAATCATACACCGCTATACCACTAGGAAGGTGAGAAACATGTGCGCTAGAGTGGTATACACCGCAACCCTGCTACTAGAAGGCTTACGCAGGGTGGCAGTATACCGCGCTACCGCCAGACAGTCAGAATCCTCTCACGGTATGGTGGTATACATTGCACTACTGCTAGGCAGTAAGAAATCTCTTGAAGTATGGCGTTATTAGGTAGTCTGATTTAGCATCGGATTTAGCACCAGATTTAGTGTCGGATTTAGACAATGGCAATATCAGTAAGAGATATTAACTTGTCTCATCGACACCGAAAACCAACATTAGAGGAACATAAGATCTAATGTCAATGAGACATTGAGATATCGGTAAGATAAATAAGATTGTCTCATCGACACTCTTCAAGTAATGATCAAAAGCATACACCACTATACCACTAAGAAGGTGAGAAACATATGTGCTAGAGCGGTATACACCGCAACCCTGCTACTAGAAGGCTTTTACGGGGTGGTCAGATACCGTGCTACCGCCAGACAATTAGAATCCTCTCACAGTATGATAGTATACACCGCACTACCGCTAGGCAGTAAGAAATCTCCCATGGTATGGTGGTATACCGTGCTACGACACCTATTTTACAATCATCCAGTGGTACAGAGGTAAAAGCATGACCTTAACACTAATGAATTTAATAGATAATAGTAATTTTTTATTATTAAATATATGTATTTTTTTTTCTAAATTTGTTTGAATATTAAAAGATTTAATGATTAAACATATTTGAGTTTTTTCACATCAATATTTTTTCCGCCATGATTTGAGTTAGAAAAAAATACCGAAGCCCTAATTTTTAACTCTCATTTTCGCTTGGTTTTTTCGAGCTCCCTTGCCCTACACATACCAACATAATTAGAGTTTGAAACCTCAAGCTTTCTGAAGGAGTATCTGCCAATTTTCTCACTTATTTTGATAATTTTCTTCACATATTTTTTTTTTGAGCCTGAATCAGGTAAATCTTTCATGGTTCATCATTTGTTTCCACTTATCTAAATGTGTTTTCAAAGACATTCCTTCTCGGATTCTCATGCATTTTTCTCTTGCTTTATTCTGTCAATGCCTTTCTTTTCTTGAGGTTGACATCAAAGCATTTCTGGAGCTCACATTTCTTCGAACAACAAGAAGTTGAGTAAGTTTCTATGCACCATTTTTTTGTATATTACAGGTTCGTTTTCTTTCAAAGCAAGCTCAGTTTGGACTCAATAGATACGAATGGCTGGGTTTTTTATTTCTACAATATATCCTTATTTTGTAACCCTTCTATCTTGGCTCAGCTTCTCTGGACATATCTCACTAGCAAAATAAATGAAATAAATCATACTCTCCATATTTGGTTTGATCAAACGATGAAAGATTTTTTTATTTCTGCATTTTTTCTCTTTCCTGGTGATAGCTTGGTCGCGGCCTCTCTAGAATATTTTTTCTATTTCCAAAAAGAAAAGAGTGTAAACTTTTCTTTATTATATTTTTGAGCCTCCTGCATGGCTCCATGATTATGGTTGCGAGCTCTATTCAATGGCATTTTGGGTTTGTCTTTGATCTGCGGTTTTTTGAAAACCTATGAACCATTTTACTTGGCAACTTTGGAAGAAAAGAGTTATGTATTCAGTCACCATGATGAACTAGGATTTGAGCATTCTCCATGCATTTTTCAATTGATTCCTCCATGCTTGGGGTTGAAATCCTCTTGCAACTAGATGGTAAGTTGCTTCTTGAATATTTTGTAGCATTTTCACTCCATTTTCGAAGGGTTTCAAGGCTTCTTGGCCACAACCTCTCTAATTTTTCTAATGCATTTTTCTCTTCATTTATTATGTGGAAGCTTTTCTTTCTCTTTTCCACCATGATTGAGTTTTTTGAAGCTTCACATGGTGAAAAATAACTTGCATATTCAATGAAAATAAACAAACTCGAGCTCAGGTAAGCTCTATGCCGATGTATACCTTGATTTTCTCTTTTGTTTTTTGTGAATCAAAGCTCATTTAAAGCTCTCTCCATTCAAGACAAAGGTTGAAATGCTTTGTTTTTCTATGTTTTCATGCTTCATTCTTGTATGCTTCGTCTCTAGTCTTTCTGTAAGAAAAATGAAAAACCCTCTATGGAATTTGTATTTTCTTCAAAAGATAGTATTTTATGTACAACAATGGAAGAAATACCTTTGTTCATGGTTGCGTCCATGCTTGCATTTATTTTTTATTTCCATAAGAATTTTCTTCAAAGGAAATATTACAGTGATCCTTCATTTCTAAGTATTTTTCTATTTTTGAGGGTTTGTTTCACATAGGCCGAGGCTCTATATTTCCTTTCTTGGAGACAATAAATACATAAATCTTCATCTTATTTGTCATCTGTTAATTTAAATCATAGCATCATTATGCATGAAAGATATAGGCTTTCATAAAACTTTTGAGTTACATATACCTACTACATACTTTAATCTTATGTAGCCTTTAAAAGAGGAAATGGCACTGCATTACCTTATATTGATGATAGCTTCTCTTTGAATCAACAGAGTTCTTGCCATGTCCATAATCTCTTGCCAACATCATTACTGTCAACTTTTACATCACTTTATGCTTCATGTAGTTCTATCACTTTGTAATACTTCACATGTATCTTTTCACATTGTTACTAGCATGATGAGTTGCTTTACCAAGTCTGCCCTTGACATGATTACCAAGAAATCCTTCTCAAAGGTTTCTCTTCATAACTGTCCTATATTCATTTGTAGAATCATTGGTATCTCCTCAAACCATCATGCATTGGGGTATGTGCAGGATCATGATGAGCCAAAAAGTGGTGATTATAAGTGATATGATGACCCATGTGGCTGACGACTTTTTTTTACCCAAAATTGATGAAACCAAAAGGATTTTTAAAGGAGATTCTCAAATTTCCACCAATATAAATTATGATTTAATTTGAATTTAATAAATAATTATTATTCATTTTCTATTTGAATTATGACTAAAGTCCTGATTGATAGGCTGATTGAAAAACATCTATAGCTTTCAAACAATATCACATTTTTTGAATCTGAAACATGTGTCACATTCTATGCTTTGCATACTATAAAATTACAAAAAAAAAAAAAAATTCATGAATTTTTGACCAAGTTAAGGTGGTTAGACATACGAGTTTTTATATTTTTTAAAATTTATTATAAAAAATTCATAATTAATTATTTAATTGGAAAACAATTACAAAAAAATATGCATCACATCAAGACATGAGTCCTCTACTTATATCTAAAATCTTATTAAAAAATATTATCATTTTATTGTGGTTAGAGTGGTCAGACAGACACCTACTTATTTTTCCCCTAAAGTGTAAGTACTACTGCATTGAAATTTCGAATTAGCACCAAATAGATTTTTTATTTTTTTAAATAAACCTAGTAGTTTAGAAACAACATTCAATTTTCTATAAATTTTATTCTTACACAGTTTTGAAATAATATAGATAACTTATTCAAATTTTTACGTGTAGTTGCCTAACTCTGATTTTTAAAATTTTCATCGCCACTTAAGGGCCTGTTTTTTCCATGATGATCCTACACATACCCATTGGTTGTTTATGAAAGTGTGCAATGTAGTTGTTTGTGAATATTCATTATATCATTAGAAAGATGATTAGCAGTGCATGTTAGTTACTCATCTACATCAATGTGTTTTCCTTCTCATGCATTGCTCTTCGAGACAACATACTAACATGATGGATTTTTCCTTGCATTCAATTGTTCACCTTGTGTTGCTCCATGTAAGTCATGATAGATCTTCATAGCTCTTGATAGCCTATAAGACCTCATTGAGTAACTCAGCCATAATGATTATCCATAATTGAACGTGATGCATATGTGCTTCAATGTTCATATTATCACAGAAATCATCTATTTCTTGGGAAGAGATAAACTGTTTCATTTTTGAATGATTGTTGTCCATGTTCTTGTTCCCTTCTTTACTGGCTCCTTGAAAATGTTGATAATGAAATACAACTCATATCAAATTATTAAAATGGACTTTGGATCCAACTTAAGAATATTGAAAGACATATCCAACAAAGTAATATTTCTAAGCAGCCTATTGTTTGACTCATTATGAAAGATGCAGAGCAAATTTCTTGATAATTCACACCATTTTGTTCCATCTTTTGAATCTGATAATAAAATTTGATCAACTGGTATGATTCCATATTGATTTAATACATCAAGAATAGGCTTATCATTGATTTGATCAAGTTGCTCAATTTCCTATCCCTTCTAAAACACGAGGGCAACATGCTGGGCTCAATCCTCATGGGAGCCACATTTTACTCCACATGCTATAATTAGCTGAAACAAACTAGTAACAAAGTTTTATCCTATATCTGCATAAAGAGAAACCATGTTAGATAAACAAAGCATATGATAGATGTGTTTGATAACTCTTTTGCTTTTCTGGACATCTATGATATGCTAGCTATTTTAATGTTGATAAGGATAATATTATATGTTTACAGATGTTTTCCTATGTACTGATTGGTGATCCTTCATTGCTCTAACCAACTTCTTCTCAAAAATACAGAGAAACTCAGAGTAGCATGGACATGAGGACTAAAGCAAATGCAAGGAAACTCAACCGAGATTCGTCATTTAGAATGACAGGCCCCCCTTCTTTACATATGCATTTCCTTTTATTTGTAAATGTATAGTTTTTTCTTTATATGCATAGAAATAGTCAGTCGCTCAAATTGTGAGGGACACTATACACTTATTATTATAAATAAAGACTACCTTTGCAATAAATGTTGACTCTCTTTTCTATTGTATGCAATTCCATTAATCAAATAATGCAGTTTTTTGATACTCTCTTTTATGCACATGGATGAAACTTAGCAGAAAATGATATGTACCTTTTATTATTTAAGTACAAACACAATCATAAGTCTACCTAATTTAGTTGGGAGAAAAATCAGGTAACAATAATTATCTTGTTATTTAGTCATATGATTTAAATAATTAATTAACTTACTCTATAATCATATGAGTTATTTAAGAGGCATGATATATTTAACTAATTAAATTGAAATAAAATATATTATTTAATTTACTTGCTCTATAATCATATGAGTTATTTAAGAGGCATGATATATTTAACTAATTAAATTGAAATAAAACATATTAAATTAATAAATGGAAGCAAAACACTAAAAAATTTTACAAGAAAAAAAGGAAGCAACAATGGAAGCCAAACTAAAAGCAAATGAAAAGAAATCTTGGAAGAAAAACTCGATGTTATTTAGGAAGAAAAAACAGAAGCAATTCAAGTAGCAAACAAAGAAGTAATAATGGAAGCATATTTAGGAGCAACAAAAGATGCAATAATAGAAGCCATATTAGAAGCAACAAAAGATGAAAAAATGGAAGCAAAGCTAGATGCAAGAAGTGATGTTATATTGGAAGCAAAAATAGAAGTAAAATTGGAAGCAAAACTGGAAGCAAAACTAGAAGTAAAATTGGAAGCAAAACTGAAAGCAAAACTGGAAGCAAAATTGGAAGCAAACCTGGAAGCAAAACCTGAAGCAAAATTGGAAACAAAATCAGAAGCAAACCTGGAAGCAAAATCAGAAGCAAAACTGGAATTGAACGTGAAAGCAACATAAGAAGAAAAACTAGAAGCAAAATTGGAAGCCAAACTGGAAGAAACAAAAGTCGGTGCTAAACCTGGTGCTAAATTCGGTGCTAAATTTGGCGCCGAAGTGAGCATACCATTTTGCACCGATTTTTGTGCCAGCAAAAGTGCCCAATTCATGAAATCAAATGCACTAAAATCTAGAGCTATTTTAGGTGCTAATTGTTTGTTTTATTGTAGTGTGTGTACCTAGGATTTCATTATGGACATGTTCAATTATCGTATTCCAATTTTTCAACTTATATGGATATTTTTTCGGCAAGTTATCACTTCCAAAGTACGTGACATTTTTTGGGACTGGTCCGGGAATAACTTCAAAATCTAATGGCTAGCTGAATCAATCGTGGATCTTTCCGATGACTTGCAAAACCTCACGGTGTGTTTAGATTTGTTCTATGGAGTGTCCCCGACCTTACACTTAGGTCCACACTTCACCATGCACATCTACCATGGATGAATTTCAGATTTGAGGCCGACCTATTCTTGCACATGTTACACTTTTCTTCTTGGAGGTTGTAGGGATCTTTGGTTGACGTAGATGTTTCTCGACTCGTGGATGTGATATAAAGCTAGTATTGAATCATCAGATTGGAAGAATAATTAAGTAAGATAGAATAATGTGTATATAGATTTCAATCTATAATATTTTCACTTTGATGTATGAGCACTATATTTTGAGCATGTTATAATCAAGCCTGTGCATGAAATCTGTAAGCCCGGATGTGGCAGACTATTTGTAATCAATATTTTTGATAATAAGAGTGTTTGCATCTGCATTTGCATCCATATTTAGTGTTTCTTATATTGTGTGACTCTTGTTGCATGGTTTGGACTATTCTCTTTGAGGACCCTCCTATCGTGATTGCACCAAAATGGTGTTTATTAGAGATTTACAAGAGGTTGGATTTTACAATGTTGATATTCAAAATATTTGTAGAGTTAAAGATTTGAGTCAAATTGTTGTTGAAACTAAAAATGAAAATACTTTTATTGAAAATGAAAATGAAAACCATTCTTTTTGTGGAAGATGAAAATGAAAATCCTCTTGATGAAAATGAAAATTATAATACTTTTATTGAAAATGATTATGAAAACCATTTTTTGTTGAAAATGAAAATGAAAATCCTCTTAATAAAAATGAAAATGAAAATCGTTTTGTTGTTTTTGATAAGGTAAGCAACATTTTCAGGGTGTTGTACCCTTAACACATCGAGCCTCACGGGGCAAAATAATCAAGTCCAAGTAACATCAAAGATAGCCAAAAAATAGTAAACAAGAAAGTGACCACAGACTAACAACAGATAGAAAAAATAGACAAAAAGACATCTAACTGGCTTTATCCCAATTCTTTGACAGGAGGTCCACAACATCGTCCTCGACCCATTCTTGATTCTCGATAGAATTCTTCCCTTCTATCTCATCTTTAATAACCACTGACAAAGTGCTAGTGACGAAGTGAACCAGCTTCATAGTAAATCGGGTCAAGCCCCTGAATCCTCTTGTCCAATTTGTCCATTTGTGTTGGATGTTGTGGTTGCATTGCTGATATGTGGTTGTCATTGATGTCAACACTATTATCATTGATGATGCTTAAGGTTGTATATGTCGAGGTTATTGAGAAAATGGTAAAAATAATATTGTTGGCAGCCAATGAAGCTGAGAAGGTCAGAATATTGGAAAGTTCTATACATTGAAGATCTGAAGGTTCATTTCGAAGGGTTTTTTGCTGAAGCTTTCTACTATGTTTTTTGAAAGTACCAGAGGTTCACATCAAGATTTGTGGAAGTTATGAATATCTGTGTTCCTATAGTTATTTAGTTTTCTGTAAATGGTGTTCTTCAATGAAGCAGATGAAATTTTGATAATTTCATGTGTTGCACATGTACCTATGACATTCATGGATGAGTCTAGATTGTTCTCTATCCTTTTTGTGCGTTCACATTGAATATCAAATTGTTCATGATCGGAGATTTTTCTAATGTGTTCTCAAGTTTTCATGTTCCTAAATGACATGATGGTGTTAGCGTGTTACAAATCCATGAAGATTAATATTTTATTGTTTGGTGGGTTTGAAGGTGTTTCTTTGGGTCCTCACTATGTTGTGACCAACTTGTGTTGGTGCGTATTGAAATTTATTCATGTATTGAGGCTAACAGTTGTAATTTATTCTTTATTTGAGGCCGATTGAATAGTGGATATAAATCCGTGTAGCGGATATATATAAGTGTTTGTTTTCCTCATTTAGAGGCAATTCTCAGTGTGTGCAAGAGATGTACATGTGCAAATAAAGGTCAAATCATTCAAGAGAAGAGAAGAGTGTGTAGAAGTTCTTGTGCGCCTAACTAGAATTGTAATCAGGCTTTTGTAGAAGCTATTTTCTCAGCTCAACTTCATCAGATGGATTTAATCTGATTATTGTATTTAAGGCAGTGAGCCTTCCTTCTGAGCAATGTGCTCTAGGTAGTATGCCTGAGTGCAAGTGCATTCCTCTTTTATTCTTCATTATACTTCTAACAAGGTATAATCTTGTGGACTAACATCCACCGTTATTTTTCCGCTAATAGGGTTTCCACGTATAAAATCTTGGTGTTCATGTGTCTCTGATGTGTTGTTAATTTATGCATGCACTATTATTTATCAGATATGAGATTTAAGGTTAATTAATTTTGTATAAGTTTTATTTTGGTAACAACGAACTCACCCCCCTCTTAGTTGTCTATCCTTGTCTTGCCAACAATTCGCTCCTTCAGCTTATGGTGATCCTCCTCATCATCAACAATCTTCACGTCCTTGGTATGCACAATATCTCCCAGGTACAAGGATTGGGAGGCTGAGTCCTTTTTTTTCTCTTTATAGTTGTCAAGAATGGTGTGGGGCTCATTCACATAATCCTCCTCTTCCTCCTTAGCCATGTCATCCTCCTTGTCATCTTTACTGTCCGACCTCTCCTTCTCCGAGTCAAGAACCACCTGTCTTTTTTTAATTATTTTTGGCTAATCTCTCAGGCCTCTGAATTATGGTCTCACCTCTCATGATAACCGTTGCCTCCACCACCATGTCACTCTTAGATTCCTTCCCCACAACATTTTTACCTCTGCTCTCATCTTTATTTTTCTTCTTTGGTGTTGGTTTGTAAGAAGTTTTGGTCGTGGTTGCCTTTAGCTCACACAAACTAGCCGCAACACTCGTCTGGGCCTTCCCCGCGTTTCCCTTGAGTTTTTTGGCAGCGGTCTTGGGCTTAGGATTATCAACTACACCCAAGTGTGGTTTCCGAATGGGACCTTTGGACTCGATAGGGGATATGTTAGCAACAACAAGAGGTTTTATTTCCTCCACATGGACAAAAAAGATGGCCTTAGGTGGGCATAAAGCAAGGTGGAAATAATAGAAATGCATAATCAATCCTTGGTGGAGAGTTGGAGGAGGGGTCTCATCTCGATTAATGCTAGCAGTTTCCTTGCATTTTCCCACAGAGCTTTCTAAATCCATAAGCAGGAAAGAAGGAAAACTTAACAAAACTTTGTGTCTAAGATGATTCAATAGCGGGAAATGATAGAAAATGTAGGTTTTATATCTACCTTCGAGCGTCACGTATTTCATGAGGGCCAAACAAAATTGGTCCCAAGGTTGCGGAAGGGTCTCCTACTCAAACCTCGACTGGTTCTAGACCGGCTCCTCATTCCCCATAAAAAATGCTTTCAAGTTGTCATTATCCTGGGTCTTGGTATGTTTTAGATGTTTTTTCCCAATGCTTTACAACCTAGTAGCCTATGCAATCACATCTTCACTAACCTCAATAAATCCCACGTAGAGTCACTCTCCTATCCTTCTAGAAATTGTAAAATTGTGTAGACAAGTTAGGGTCATGGCCCACAAGACTCTCCATCAGGGGAGCTAAGCCACCTTTGAAAAATATGTTCTACACCAGTGAGTTCTTGCCAAATTCACCGTAGTTTTTGGGCTCCATCCACACACAATCGCCAACTATATCTTTCTGCACAAGAAAAAACAAAATAATTTGTAAAAGTAAAATGTTAAAGATACAGGTTAAACAAAGGGTTTTCCACACATAATTGATATTCGGTCGAATAAAGTAGTGTTGGTTAATCAAGGTAGTGTGCAGGACACATGTGTGAAAAGGAAAATCAATTAAAATAATCTTGGCCATGTCATAAATGGAGATCTTGAAGCGATTGGCCCTAAGTAAGTAGGACATGATGGAGAAGCAAGGTTTTATAGCCACGTTGTCCTTACACAAAAAGCTAGGTAGAATGGTCGTGGGACTAAATTTAGTAATACCAAGGAGAGCAGGTTTGGGATGTAGAGATAAAATAGTGGAAATGGAAGAGGCAAAAGGGAACTTTCCCTCATAATGAGATGTCACAATGAAGTTTAAATCAATGAGCTTTAGGAGGAAATAATATTTTAACACAATCCCCATAAGGAGGTAGTGTAAGGTACAACTCTGCAAAGTCTTAATCACAAAATATGCTCCATACTTCCTAATGATGCCATCTTTATTAAATATGATATTAGCTTGAAAAATTCAAATTTTGCCACTTGTAGGCCACCCCAGCTTTTATGCCCACCCACCTATCCTAGAACATGAACATGTGGACACCCCATAAAACCCCTAGAATCATATAATTGTTAATCATCATAATAAAGAAGGATATTTTTCTTTCAAGGTCTTGAATGCTTGGCGGAAAGTTCCCCAAATTGCGCAAAAATTTAGAGCAAACCCAAAAGGTGCCTAAGTTAGCTAAGGCATCTTCCACTTGATGACCCTCACAATAAATGTGGGTAATCTTCCATAATCTTAGATTACACAAGCAGAACCTTACGTCCAATAAAATATTCTTCGTACTCCAACCAAGCAATCTGCCAAAGTTATCAATATCAATAATGGACTTAGAGTGACCTTCATTGTGAAGATTCTCTATCTCTAGAGAAACAAAAATTTGAAGGCCCTTGAGCAGCGTATGGGCTTCTGCAATCATAGAAGATTGGATACCAATCCCACCAGCATAACCTACCACAAGATCACCTCTAGAATCTCTGATCACACCTACAACACTAGATTTTCCTGGGTTGCCTTTAGCAGCACCATCAAAGTTGAGTTTAAACCATCCTCTATTTAGAGGCTCCCAGATTGTGTTGCTCCTAGCTAGGAATCTAGAGTTGTCAAAGGAGGTTGCATCCAAATTTTGATGCCAAGCCTTAGCCATACCAATTTCACTTTCAGTGGGTCCCTTATCCATAAGTTTCCTATTAAAGAGGGATATTTTTTCCTCAATAAGGTGGGAACCTATACCAAAAACCTCCTTAGGGCTCATCTCAATATTCTTGAAGATCTTGTTGTTCCTCTCTTTCTATAAACACCAAAAAATAATGGGAGGCACCTGGTTCCAAATTTCTCTAGGTAAGGGGTGAGTATAAGGACCACACCAGCCCAAAATGAAGGATTTAATATCCTTACACATGGCCCAATGTATATCCAATATTTCAATAGCCATTCCCCACGCTTCAACAAAAAACATGCAGTGTTGCAATAAGTGGTCGAAAGATTCATCATTGCATTTGTATAAGAAAAATATGTTGGGGATAAAAAATCCTCTTTTCGTCAAATTGTTCTGAGTAAGGATCATGTTGTGATAGGCGGTCCACCAAAAAAAATTGACTTTTTGCATCATATTGCGGTTCCAGACCTTCTTCCAAATTTCAATAGCAGCACCCTAGTTTATTAGTAGATTTTATGTCGTCTTGACCGATAGATCACCCTGTTTGTCATAAGTCCAGAAAAATTTATCTCCCAGGAAGGATGAGGGAAATTTAGTAAAAGAATGTAATTCCTGTAGAGACTTAGCAAGGTAGCAAAGATCCTAGGAAAGGGGCAACAAAGGGCCAAATCCTTCCACACCCTAGTCCTAGGAGGCCTAAGAACATAGTCCCTAATGTGGATACCAAAGAACCTTTGGGCCAGCCTCATGAGATTCTTGAATCCAAAATCTTCCAGAGGGGTGTCCAGTAATGAAGGATCTTCCCAGAATCTAATAATACTACCATTGCCAATATTCCATTTTATTCCACTCTTTAGAAGACCCTGCAAGTTGCAAACGCTCCTCCACACCAAAGAACCCTAAGGATTAGCCTCAGAGAGGCAGAACTGACCAAAGGTGTGTCCTAAAGATATTTAGTATTCATTATTTTCACCAATCCTTTGTGTTCCTTAGATGGTCCCATCTCACCATGTCCATCAAGGCTTTGTTAGTTTTAGATATAATCTTTATCCCTAGACCACCAAAATTTTTAGGCTGACAAACTTTATCCCATTTAACCAGAGAAAATTTCTTCTTGTCCTCAGTCCCAGACCAGAGGAATTTTCTTTAAAAAAATTCAAACTTCTTAGCTATGTACCTGGGAATCTTGAAAATGGAAAGAAAGTTAATTGGAATACCTTGAAGAGCAGCAAAAAGGAGTTAAAGTTTACCAGCATGGTTAACCAAGGAGCCTTTCCACCCAACAAGTTTCCTTTGAATTCTTTCAAGAACAGAGTTCCAGAAGTTAGGGGTGACCTCCTTAACACTGAGGGGGAGCCCAAGATAGACTGAAGGAAGGGTCCCACTCAAATAATCCAACATAGCAGTCACTCTAGCTTGCAAGTTAGGATTGTTGTTAAAGATGTAAATCATGCTTTTGTTGTAGTTAATGCATTGACCAGAGCAAGCAACATAGTTGTTCAAACAGTTTTTCCACTTTCTACCTTCGATGACAGAAGCTTTCCAAATAGGAAGGTATCATCCACAAAATGTTGTATCACAATCGAATCTAAAGAAGAGGAAGCCTTGATTCCCTTTATAGAACCATTTGACAAAAAACTAGTAAATTTCCTGCTAAACACATCCGCAATCATGATAAATAAATAGGGTGAGAGAGAATCTCCATGTCTGATCCCTCTACCAGCCGAGAAAAACTCAAAGGGGGCCCCATTAACCAGAACAAAGTACTTAACCACAGTAACACATTCTATTATGAGTTTGATCATGGACTGGTTAAACCCAAACTTATTTAAGACTTTAGGGATGAAGTCCCAGATAACCTTATCATAGGATTTTGAAATATCCAATTTGAGGGCCATCCCCACATAGTTACATTTGCCCATGGAGTGGAGTAGCTCATGGGTAGTCACTGTAGCATCAAGGATATGATGACCAGGAACAAACCCTTTTTGAGTGGGACTAATGAGTTTATCAAGAAGGGTTTTAATTCAGTTCACTAGGATCTTGGAGAGGATCTTGTAAAAGGTATTGCATAGGCTAATAGGTCAAAAATCAGTCATAGATTAAGGATAACCAGTCTTAGGGATTAGAGCAATGAAAGTGTCGTTCAGTTGTTTGAGAATCTTACCAGTTTTGAAGAAATCACGAGCAGCCAAGACAAGGTCCTCACTCACAATCTCCCATAATATCTTAAAGAAAGCAAGGGGAAAACCATTGGGACCTGGAGCCTTAAAAGTCTCCATATTGAACGTAGCCAACTAGACCTCCTCTAAAGTACAAGACTGAGAATCCCAAGATTATCATTCTGGGAGATGGTTGGGAGATGGTTTAACAACAAATTATCCATGGTCGGATTTGGTGCCACAACAGGAGCCAAGTAGGACTCCTGAAAATAACCCACAGCCATAAGGCCAATTTGAGTAGGAGTAGAGATCAATTCCCCCCGCACATTAATCATTCAGAAATTTGGTTCCTCTTCTTATGTTTAATGGCTGAAATGTGAGAAATAGGTATTCTTGTCGCCTCTTTTAGCCATTGGACTCTAGATTTTTGTTTCCAAAATATTTCGTCTTTCCTGAGAATTTTCTCCCACTCCTTCATATTCTTAATTTCCTGGTTGTGAGTATGCTGACTGGCATACCCTTCCTCTATTTTCTTTTGCAGGGTTTTCAAATTTTCTCCTATAACCCATTTCTTTTGAAAAGCATCCCCAAAAACATTCGTATTCCAACCTTTGACCATACATTGAATATGCTTAAGTTTGAAGAAGATCTTGAACATGGGGGAGCGACGAACAGGGATGTTCCACCAATCAACAATTTTGTTCTTAAAATCAAGATGGGAATTCCATGTTATTTCAAATCAGAAAGGGAAAGGACCCATAGCTGGAAGGTCATTTGAGACCAGTAGCAGAGGATTATGATCAGACACTGTTCTGGGAAGAGGTTTGAGATTAGCACTTAGAAGGCTAGTCTAGTGACTGGAGTAGAGGAATCGATCCAAACGAACTTGTATTAAATTTTCTCCAAAATGCTTGTTAGACCAAGTAAAGGCTTGGCCGGAAAGATCAATATGAATCAAACCAGTAGAACTCAGGAAGTTAGCCAAGTCAAACATGGTGTCAGAGTAATACACCAAACCACCACTCTTCTCCAAAGGATATAGAGGAGAGTTCAAATCCGTAGCCACCATCCAACGAGAGCCAAAAGAATTTTTAATCCTTTCCAAAAGATCCTGCCATAAGCAATTCCGAGCATTCCTCTGGTTTGGAGCATAGACATTGATTAGAGGCCAAAATCCACTCGGGTAGGAGAAGGAATGTTCCACACTACTCTTGCAATGGAAAATTTCAGAACCATTAAGTCTAGAGGGGTTCCAAAGCACAACAAGACCTCGTGACAGCCCATCAACATCACTATAGAAGTAGGAAGCCCCTAGCCAAATATACTTAGCAGCTTTATCAAAATTTATCTTCTTCATCTTGGTTTCTTGTAATAGCAACAAATCGATCTTATGTTCAAGAACATAGTCCTTCAACACAAGCTGCTTGTGGGAACTATTTAGCTCACACACATTCGAAGACATTACCTTCATTTCAGACCTTTCTTGGATGACATGTCCAATATCCTCTGTTTACCCAAGGAAATCTCATTTGTAGTCTCTCTTAGCCTAGTGTGTCTTTGACTAGGTCTACCAGGTTTAGAATCTCCTCCCACATCCACCTTATTTTTCCTCCCTCTTTTCTTCGGATTAGTCCAGTTCTCTTCTTCCACATCTTTCTACAGCATCAAGCCTTATGCATTCTCTACAGTTTCATTAACAACTCTTTTACTCTCATCTTCCCAGATTTCACCTTCCTCACCCATTGTCTCATTTGTCCCAACAGAACCCACCTCCAATAGGTGGCCAACAACAACCTCATCTAGCCCCTGAAATAAGGCCAGAGGCCAGATCATGGATTTCCAGGGATTCGACAGTAGTCTCATTCAAGGTTAGAGTGGAAAGTCTAACTCTGGGATACACCCGACTAGCAGGGGAACCACCAGGGGAAGGTGAAGAAGAACCCAGAGACTTGACCAGAGGAACACCTTCTATAAGTAACTCTTTTTCCACATGAGGTCAGGGATTCACAATAGGAACACCCATGTTGGGCTTCCGATTAAATGAGGATTTACAGTCAGAGATAAGGTGGCCAGCTTTAGCGCACTTTTGATAATAAACAACAACATTTTCATAGAACACTGATTGAATCCGGTTGCCAAACTTAGAATAGAACTTAACCGAGTTAGGAAGGGTCTTGTCCACACAGATATTCACAAAAAAAGAGCAAAGACTAACCTAGACTTCAATTTGGTGATGGAATCTGAAGTGATAAATTGTCCCATAGAGTCCCTAATGCACTTGAAGATGGCTTCATCCCAATATTCTAAAGGTAATCCCAGTAGTCAAACCCAGATAAGAGCTGACTTGTTTAGATCCACAGTAGGGTCAAAACCTGGTGTTTCTAGCAACATAAAGCTAGGCTATGCTTCCCATACACCCAGGGCCCCAGAGGAAAGGATCATCTCCAAATCCTCAAAATTCGTAAACTTGAACAGGAAGAGACCACCCTCAATAGAACATATCTGCACATATCCTTGAGGCACCATTTAGTAGGAACCCACTATTGAACCATATCCATCGACGGATGAAAGGACATGAAACAACCTACAACTGCATTCTCCATGGAGGAGAGAATCCTATTACTGACAAAGTCAGGAATAGAAAAATCCATCCCAGAAGTAGTGACTTCATCAATAAGAGGAGGAACGAGAGATGTATTTTGTTTTTCATTGGTCAACACATTCTTCCAACCCAAGATTTCTGGAAGAATCTCCACCGTCGACACATTTTTAGTAGATAGGACCGAAATCACGGGTGTCTCTGAAAGACCCGAAGATTAGAATGAGAATGAAAATGAAAATGAAGATGAGAATGAAAATGAGAATGAAAATAAAAATGAAAATAGTTTTGAATATATATTTTTTTAAATTGAAAATGATGTTTTGGATAATCTTCCTGGTAAAATTTTTGAGAGAGAAATAAGAACACATGCTAATAGATTATACAATCAATTTTTTTTATCGTAAAAAACTTTCAGTTCAATGTCAACTAATGATGCAATTAATGAAAATACAAAAAATGAGAAAAATAATGAAAAAGTTAGGCATATTTGTTAAACAAAGAAGAAAGGATCAATCAGTAAAACATACTATGTCTAGTATTGGTAGTTCCATTCAGTCTATTGGAAAAAATAGTAGGTCTAAAGATAAGAATGCAAGAAGAAGAGCTATAACAACTGCTATACTTAATAAATCAACTTTGAATAAAAGAATGGTAAGAAATATTATTGAATTTTTAAAAATACATCCTAAAACATTGCTAAGAGTGGAAAAAAGAAGAGAAAGTATAGAAAATGATCCTATCAACCAATGTTGGAGTTTCAGTGGTCGACTCCTGAGGTCTGATATGAAATTGAATGTTTAAATTAAATCTTTCATTGAGAAATATTGGCATGATAATACTAGGGTGAAATCTTTCATTGAGAAATATTGATATGACGGATGAAAGGATATGAAACAACCTACAACTGCATTCTCCATGGAGGAGAGAATCCTATTACTGACAAAGTCAGGAATAGAAAAATCCATCCCAGAAGTAGTGACTTCATCAATAAGAGGAGGAACGAGAGATGTATTTTGTTTTTCATTGGTCAGCACATTCTTCCAACCCAAGATTTCTGGAAGAATCTCCACCGTCGACACATTTTTAGTAGATAGGACCGAAATCACGGGTGTCTCTGAAAGACCCGAAGATGAGAATGAGAATGAAAATGAAAATGAAGATGAGAATGAAAATGAAAATGAAGATGAGAATGAGAATGAAAATGAAAATAAAAATGAAAATAGTTTTGAATATATATTTTTTAAAATTGAAAGTGATGTTTTGGATAATCTTCCTGGTAAAATTTTTGAGAGAGAAATAAGAACAAATGCTAATAGATTATACAATCAATTTTTTTTATCATAAAAAACTTTCAGTTCAATGTCAACTAATGATGCAATTAATGAAAATACAAAAAATGAGAAAAATAATGAAAAAGTTAGGCATTTTTGTTAAACAAAGAAGAAAAGATCAATCAGTAAAACATACTATGTCTAGTATTGGTAGTTCCATTCAGTCTATTGGAAAAAATAGTAGGTCTAAAGATAAGAATGCAAGAAGAAGAGCTATAACAACCGCTATACTTAATAAATCAACTTTGAATAAAAGAATGGTAAGAAATATTATTGAATTTTTAAAAATACATCCTAAAACATTGCTAAGAGTGGAAAAAAGAAGAGAAAGTATAGAAAATGATCCTATCAACCAATGTTGGAGTTTTAGTGGTCGACTCTTGAGGTCTGATATGAAATTGAATGTTTAAATTAAATCTTTCATTGAGAAATATTGGCATGATAATACTAGGATATCATCTAATGCTAGATATATTTTAAAATTAAAGGTGGGGTCCAAAGTTCACAATCCTCATCCAAAACACCTATTAGATACAACACAAACTAAATTTTTAAAAAATAATTGTGGCGATTTAGTGTTACCTAGTAATATTAGAACGGCCAAAGGTATTTTGAAAAATGTAAACCATGGTATGTAAAAATTAATAAAGAACAAATATCTTGTTGTTGTAAAACACATGTTAAATTTCATTATTTTTTATGATATTTTTTTATATATACATTGTACTTTGCATACTAACATGATCATGTAGGAATGTGGTATCAATAGGCCACCTGAAACAATAAGGGAGTTTATATCAAATTTATTTTGTGAAAGATCTAATGAAAAATTATTTTATTCAAGTTCTTGTATTTCTGGACAATGCAGTAGTTGTGGAAATCTTTCATTCATCAGAGTTTGCATGCATGAAAGTGTTGATAATGATTTTGGAAAATAATTAGTTGATGTTAAAATATTTAAGAAAGTTAATTATTCTCTAAAAGATGGAAAAATTGGAAAGCGTTGTGATTTAGTTACAAAAAAATTTAGTGTACATGCATTCATATTAGAATTTAAGAATAAGATTATGCAAAAATATGTCATGCATTCTCAACATGCTTGATGGCTTGATGACCAATTTCGCACATGTAGAAACATATTTCTAATTGGTAGTATACTTTTAGTGGTTGATTTTATGGAAAATTATACTCTAGCTCCGCAAGAGGAAATTCAATCATAGTATTATAATTCAATGCAAGTAGCTATGTTTTTCCATATTATTTATAGACATGTAGATGATAGAACAAAGGACGGTAGAAAAGTTTTGAGGGAGTATCATATCATTTTTATTTGAGTGACAACCAGTTACACTCGTCAAAGTTTGTTCAATACTATTTCAGTATATTTTATAGAAATTTAAGAGAAAGAGGAATCTAGATGACAGAACACCTCATATGGTTAGATAATTGCATGAGGCAGTTCAAGAATGCTTGAATGTTCTATTGGTTAAGTAGGGTTCATAAGGAACTTAATGTCCCACATATATGGATTTTTTTTTAAGCTAGGAATGGTAAAGGAGAACATGATGGAGTTGGTGCATGTCAAAAGGATTCTTGCTAGAGAACAATTAAAATTCGAAGATGCAGTAAAATTTAAAGATGCACGTGAGATTGTGGATTGGTGCAATACAAGATTATCTGCACTTGGTTTGAATGAGTACTCTACAGTTTGTCGATTCTTTTGGTTGGTTGAAGAAGAGAAAATTTTGCCTAGAGTTGATTGTGAGACAATCAATGGATCTACTAAATGGAATTAATTTAGGAGTTTGACAACAAGCACATGGACTATCTGGACAAGGGAGCTTGCATTTTTTTGTAAGTTTTGTATCTTAGAAGACTGGGAAGAATGTGAAAATATAGAATGGGTTGAAGAGTGGGAGAAAATATCATTGACACCTACACAAGCACACAATCAATATGAAAGAACTATTGAATAAAATGATCAAGTGTTTGCATTTGAAGACTATGACCGTGTTTCAGACCTTGTACAAGAAGGTAATTTAATTCAATTTATTTCATTTTATTTCACTTTATTAAGTTATTTTGCAATACTAGATTATTTATATGGATATGCACAAGATAAATTAAATCAAAATTTGTTTGCAGGACATGTGTATGTTGTTGTTGCACATGAGGGGAATGAAGAGGAAACAAAATATTGGTTGGATTTTTGTGTGGAGACTAAACATAAGTTAATAGTACCTCGAGAAGATGGTGGCTATCATTATCCAATAGGTATGGTGATCCCCTTAAGACATCCCCTTAAACAAATTTTGATAACAAGTATTTGATCGAGCCTTAAGCAAATTCTTAGAACAAGTCTTTGATCTGCTTAAAAGAAAATTTTGAGAGCTTATTTGATGATGTTTTTCATGTTTTCGAATAGGATCGATGGTGGTTGTTGGAACTTGGCCATGGAAATACCTAATAAGGAAGAATGGTCCACCTACATTCAAAGACTATGAAACACATAAAAGGATTATACACTATTCACATTTGGTGGTGGCAACAAATATAAAACTAGATCGGTATCGTGGAAGACCCACAAATAAAGTGCTATGGACAATTTCTATGGAAGAGCATGAGAAAATCATAGATGTGTTGCAAAAAAGAGAGGATGCAGATGGTACAATGGAATAAGTAAATATAGGTAAATATAGTTTTAATTTTATATCAAGTCCTTTTAAATAGGGACAATACAAGCTTTTATATTGCTCAAGTGTGTTATTAGTTGAAATTGGTTTAAATTTTCCTTTTATATATCCTTAAGCCATAATCGCATAAAGGAGAGTCCATGTAGATTGAACCTAGACAACATGGAATATTTGGTAAAAATGGGTATTATTAGTTAAATTATATTTAAATACATGTTTTGATTATATATTGATAGTGCTTGAACATTAATAGGTAAAATTGATCTATTATCCTTTTTTGTATCCTTAAGCCATCATCACATTGACCTCATACTTTGAAACAAAATGGAGAGGATGCTTGGATTCAACCTACACACATGTGTGGAATAATTTTAAATATAGGTACTTGAGTTGTGTACATATAAATAGTTTTATATTAATTAAAATATGTATGTTTTGATGATTTTATTGATATTGCTTGTGCCTTTTTGATATCAGGTGGCATGAAGACCTACTACATTCCGAGCATGAGTTTGAGATGTCGTATAAGGACCCCTTAAGACATCCCCTTAAGACAACCTATAAATGAGTGTTGGATGTTATTATTTGTTTTGACAACTTATAAATTAGTGTTGGATGCTATTATTTGTTTTGACAAATTATAAGTTAGTGTTGGATGCTATTATTTATTTTAACAGCTTATAAATTAGTGTGTGATGAGCTATTATTTATTTTGACATCTTATAAATTAGTGTTTTTTGTGGAACATGAGGCCAATGGGACTTTTATGTTCTTAAGTTTTCTCTAACACTTTGCATGATTTGTAAATATGGGACTACATGATTTATTTTCAAAACTTTAGTCTATTTTTGGATAATTAACTTCTTTAATTTAATGTTGTTAAAGAACTAGGAAATATGGTGTATACTTATAGAACAACTTTTTTGGAAAAACTCCTTACATTTTCATTTGTATTTGTGTTTAGTTTATAGAAACCCTAAACCATAAACCATAGGACCTAAACACTACGAGATGAGCTCTAAACCATAGGACCTAAAGCCTAGGATATGAGCCCTAAAAAACCCTAGAAACCCTAAACCATAAACCATAGGACCTAAAGACTAGAAGATGAGCCCTAAACTATTAACCCATATAGATTTATTATTCTAAGCATCTCATGAACCCTACAAATTGTAAACCATAAACCATAGGACCTAAAGCGTAGGAGTTGAGTTCCCTAAACCATTAACCCATATAGATCTGTTATTCTAAGCATCTCATGAACCCTACAAACCCTAAACCATAAACCATGGGACCTAAAGCCTAGGAGATTGACCTTAAAATATTTGTTATTCTTAGCATGTTTTTTTTGTACTTTATAATGATGTTGCTCAATTTCTCTCATTTTATTTTGGAATATACTTTCAATAATTTATCCTTTTCTTGGACACTTTGAAAACCTATGAATGTAAAAAATTAAATTATAAAGTGCCACAAACTCTACTTGATAAGGGAATCTAATTTGATCTATTTGGGGAGGTTGTTAATACAAATACATTGAACTTATGAATTTCCATAACAAATGTTTACTTAGATAAAGTTCTATTATGGAAGATTTTTAAACATATTTTTAGGTGTTTCATTTCATCATTTAATTGTTAGGATAAATCTAGAGAACTATTCATCATAGAAAGAAGGGATAAATAATTAGTACATTCTTGATTAAAATGTAGAGCACGAGATGTCCATGAACATAAATAAACTTTATTAAAATCCAACTAAATAGCTGATGGACTAATATATCTTTTAGTTTTTAAGGAAATTCTACATCATGTAGACCACATTGATTGTCCTATATTATACTATTCTTTGATCCCCTTAAGACGTCATATTAGGACCCCTTAAGACAACCTATAAATTATGTTTAGTTTATAGAATTTATTAATGCTTTTTTTCTCTAATCTTGTATGTTAATGTTTATTTCTTAAAATTTCATCCTTTGTGGTATATAAACGGATTGCTTTTGTTTGTAGATTATGATTTTTTTCTTTATTAAATTAGATGGAACATGTGTATTACGACCCCTTAAGACATCCTATCAAGACCCCTTAAGACATCCCATTAGGACATGAAATGAATAAGTTCATTGACTAATTATCGCTAATTATTGAATGTACATATCATGATATATCATGTACATGGATCACTAAATTTGTAAATTATAAATATGAAAATGTCCTATTAATGTTAACTTTAATTTCATATTTATATTTAATTTCACATTAATCTCTTATGTACTAATGTCTTGACTATGAACATAAATGCATAAATGTACACGTGTAAATTAAAATTGAACAATAATAAAGTCCATCATTTACAATATATTAAGTGCATGAAATAAAGTCCATCAAAGTACAACCCATGAAATAAATTCCAACAAAGTACGAGCGACCCATGAAATAAAGTCCAACATGGTACATGAGAAACCAAATATGCAGTCCATGAAATAATTAAAATAACCCATAAAATTATGTTTAGGTCAGTATCGTCTCTATAATCAAGAGACCTCTTCACACCCTACGGACTACATGGATGACCTAAAACACTCCGTACAAGAGAAAGATGAAATAAAATATAAGACAATGAAAAATGATTTAATGGAAATTTAATTTATAATTCATCATAAAATTAAATTACCATCATATCTGGGTTTGGATGCTCTGGTGCACTTGAACCAACCTCTAAATTCTCTGAATCAATCTACATAAACAAGAAAAAGAAAGTTGAAATTAGATGAAAGTCTACAATTAAAAATGATTTAATTCATGTTAATTTCTAATTTATTATATTTTAATTGTACTGTATTCTGAGGTTGTGCACCCTCTACTCCAAGACTTGTTTCTACATGCTCAACTACAAGATGTGTCTCATGCTATAAAAGAAAAATAATTGGAAACATGTATTAGGTCATATTATATATATTTTCAAATTTAAATTTAAAATTAAATTTATTCAAAATATATAATTTGTAATCGAATTTTAAAAAAATTAAATTAAATTACCATGATATTTAGAGCCTTCTCTACATGTCCTCCTAGAGGTGTAACTAGGATTGATTCATGGCAAAAATTCATAGTAACAAATTCCTGGAAGATCAAATTTAAAGCATGTATAGTCAAGAATTAGGTTAAAATATATATATTCAAGTTTGCACATTTTGTGTAGAGAATCTTTTAGACAACCTAAAATTTAGAGTCCTCACAAGTAGCCGCAACATGTAATGTTTCCCGATGCCCATTCTCATTGTCGTATCAACCTAGACATACATGTAGACATTTAACACTTATAATATTTAAAAATTTACATGCACATTTGATATATATTGAATTCATAATTCATAAATGTAACTATAATAATGTAAGTTAAACAATTTACAATATAAATGTACCTGCCCTTGATCTACAATGCTCGACAGTGGAGGAGTGTTCGAAAAACCCTCTGGTGGAATTGATGTTGAAGTCGATTGAATCCCATAAACCAACATAAATATTTAAAATATGTGTTCATGATTCAATTATACAGTTTAAAACTCAAGTTAAAAATTATTTCAGGTGTAATTTAAAAAATTGAAATCAAAATACCCCATAAGGATTTTCGACTAAACCAACATAAATATTTAAAATATGTGTTCATGATTCAATTATACAATTTAAAACTCAAGTTAAAAATTATTTCAGATGTAATTTAAAAAATTGAAATCAAAATACGCCATAAGGGTGTCGATGTATGTACTCACAGAGTGGATGATTTCCCCATTTTGTTAGTTTCATTTGTACACCAAAAAATTTGATTGTTAAAATATATTGAAAACTTCTCATTGATAAACATTCATTAAAACTCTTATAAATTGAACATGTAGATGCATATTTATACCTGTGTCGTAGTGTCCTCAGGGTGATGATCTTCTATAAGAAATTCTACAAATGAACTGAGGTGACTAGATGAACCACCAAAATCTCCACGTCCACTCGAACTAGGTGTGGCCTGATCGGGTCCATAACATAATTGATGGCAACTAGTACATACATGTGGTCTTGAAACTCTTGGATTGGTACTCAGACCAACTCCATAAAACACTCCTCCATCACGGTCGTCTCTATGCTCCCTACCCGCTATTGCAAAAGAATGTTGATCAAGGTCTCTTGTGAGCATACTAAGGGATCCTAATGTCGATACCACTGCACGTTGATGCACAGGTGTGGGAATGGTAGGACCAAGAGGAGAAACAAGGGGTTGTGCATGCATGGGGTGTTGGGGATCAACCCTTTCTCCCAACCTTTTTTGTGGCATGTCGCCATCAATACCCTGAAATGATTTAAAATCAAAATAATTGGGCTTTTGCCCCATGATAAACTCTACATATAGTTTCCTAAAAAAATACAATGGGACCTCCAAATTAGTATGTGGTGGATTTTTAAATACAATACAACATCGATCCCAAAAATCTACACTCATCTGTGGATGTATATACACCACATCATGGATATTCTAGATTTATTGGGAGGAATGGGATGTCGAGTAATAGGGTCAATAAAGTAAGGGGATAGATGGGATTTTTTAAATTTTAAGGTCTAAAAAGTTAAATTATAGGAGAGACCATCTACATAAAATTGTCTCATCTACTCTCTTTCTCATTGATGCCTATCTAGATCAGAATCAATAGTCCTAATGGCATCCACAATGTTTTGCATCAGAGATGAAAAATGTCTCACATGCGGTGGAATCAATGCTTGATTTTGCATAGTATTTATTTGATTTTGTATGGATGTCACTTGATCATTTATACGTGATCACAAGCAATCCTTGTCAGATCCAATGGTTGGTGGATGTGGGATATTAAGTGGATGAGGTGGAGGGGGAGGTGGAGCTTGGTGTGGGGGTGGGATATTAAATGGAGGGGGTGGAGGATGAGGTGGAGCCTAGAGTGGAGGTGGAGGTGGCTAAGGTATTGGATTGATGATATCATCAATGTTAAATTCATCCATGATATCAGGTATAAGTGCACACTTGCATTAAATTATACCAAATTAACATACAAATTTACAAAATTACAAGAAATAGTTTAATTTGAAACGTAAATGATTTTTTTTTTAAATAGGATGTGCATACATATACATACACATACATTTAAATTGAACTTGAGCATGTGTATATAAATTTCAAAATTTAACTTGTACATATATTTAAAATAAAAAAATTGATGCATAATTTGTATGCATACAAATCATTCAACTAAACTATGTACATACATACAAATTTCAAAATTTAACATGTACCTACATTTAAAATAAAAAATACGATGCATAATTTGCATGCATACATTATTCAACTAAATTATGTACATACATACAAATTTCAAAATAAATAAGATCTAGAACTATCCAATTTTAATACATGTACATATTAAAAAATAAACTTGAAACATTCACAAAAAGCTCATTTTAAGTCTAACACATATATATATTACATTTTTCCAATAGGAGAAATCATGATCTAGATAGATGGTCATAAAATATATACTATTACAAAGTCATTATTATAAGTTCATAAATTCACATGTGTCACTAAAAATATGCATCCTGGAACCAAATTCATCACACAAAATATCCATCAAATCAAATTCATAAAATCAATAACTATAATTTCTATCATTGTCTTAATTTATAAAGTTTTGTGGCTCTCTACTGCATCTCTTCATTTCTTTGTGTTTTCCTTTTCAGAATCATAAGTTCTCCTCTCCTATAGCCATTGTCGATGCTCATCTAAGATCCCATCCATAGACTAACAACATCAACAACAGTTTGCATCCTAGATGCAAACATCCTCAAAGGTGGTGTGATACATTCTTCATTTTGAATAATGTAGATTTGATCTTGTATGGTTCTAACATTGGAATTGATTTGTTCTTGCAAGGGGAGCACCATTGATTTAAGGTGGTGGAGGTGGGGGGTTATAAGGTGGAGTGGGTGGAGGTGGAGGTGAAGTTGGTGGAGATGGATGGCATGGATGTGGATTACAAATATTATTGAATCGATCCATGTGATCTCTAAGATATAAGTGAACCTGCATTAGATTTGTAATTTCAAAATGTAAGATACAGGTTTAGAAAATTCCCTTAAACCATTCAAGATAAATGGCCTAATTGTTCAGAAAATTGATAAAATGTGTAAGCCTCATTTATGTCTAAGTCATGCTACTTGAGTGAAAAAACAATTAACTATTAATATAGGAAAATTTATGAATGCTTTAGGGTTTACGGTTTAGAGTTTAGGATTTAGGTTTCAGGGTAATAGGATGGCTTAAGGGGATCTATGTAGTAAGCTCATAGTACAAAATGGCATTTCTTAAGTGAATAAAATCTAGTGAAGATGCCTAAGACAACCAAATTTCATTAAGGTCTTAGGCAACTCCACCAAATTTCATTCCCTTAAGCCATGCCATTTTGTCATAAGAACTTACTATACATAGATCCCCTTAAGCCATCCTATCACCCTAAACCATAAATCGATCAACCTAGATCATGAAATCTCATTCATATTATAATCTTGCACGATCTTATATTATTGTTAAATTTGGTTGCCTTGGGAAACTTCATGAAATTTTTAGAACTTATTTGATCCCCCTTAAGAAATGTCATATTAGGACCCCTTAATACATCCTAGAGTATGGCTTAAGGGGATCTATGTAGTAATGTCCTAGTACAAAATGGCATGGCTTGAGTGAATAAAATTTGATGAAGATTCCCAAGGAAACCAAATTTCATTAAGGTCCTAGGCAACTTTACCAAATTTTATTCACTTGAGCCATGTCATTTTGTCCTAGGGCCTTACTAGACATAGATCCCCTAAAGCTATCCTATCACCCTAAATTGTAAATTGATCAACCTAGATCATGATTTATTTCATTCATATTATAATCTTGCACGATCCTATTAATTTGTTAAATTTGGTTGCCTTGGGAAATTTCACCAAATTTTACGAACTTATTTGATCCCCTTAAGAAATGTCATACTGGGACCCCTTAAGACATCGGTTTACGATTTAGGGTGATAGGATGGCTTAAGGGGATCTGTGTCTAGTGAGGTTCTAAGACAAAATAACATGGATGGAGTGAATAAAATTTGGTGAAGTTTCCCAAGGCAACCAAATTTCATTAAGGGCGTAGGAAAAAATTATGGCTTTAGGGTTTAGGGTTTATGGTAATAGGATGTCTTAAGGGGATCTATGTAGTAAGGTCCTAAGACAAAAAGGACATGGCTTAAGGGAATGAAATTTGGTGGATTTCTTGAGATAAAATGAATTATTTAGTGTTTAGGGTTTAGATTTTAGAGTTCAAGGTCTAGGGTTTAGGGAACTTATGGTGAAGTTTGGGTGGTCCTTGGAATAATGGACTTGCAAGTTAGTGAACAAAATGTTCTTGTGGAACAGTTGATTGAGATAGATATTTTTTCAAATGACCAACCTAGATCATGAAATCTCATTTGTATTATAATCTTTCACAATCTCATTTGTCTTATAATCTTTCGCAATCTCATTAAATTGTTAAATTTGGTTGCCTTGGGCAACTTCACAAAAAATTTAGAACTTATTTGATCCCATTAAGACATTGGTTTAAGGGTTTACGGTGATAGGATGACTTAAGGAGATCTATGTCTATTGAGGTTATAGGACAAAATGACATGTATTTTAAGTGAATAAAATTTGGTGAAGCTGCCCAAGGCAACCAAATTTCATTAAGGTCCTAGGAAAAAATTATGGATTTAGGGTTTAGGGTTTAGAGTTTAGGGTTTATGGTAATAGGATGGCTTAAGGGGATCTATGTAGTAAGGTCCTAGGAAAAAAGGACATGGCTTAAGGGAATGAAATTTGGTGGAATTGCCTAAGGCAACCAAATTTCAGTTTAAGTTCTTAGGATAAAATGAATTCTTTAGTGTTTAGGGTTTAGATTTTAGAGTTCAGGGTTTAGGGTTTAGAGTTTAGAGAATAATGAATAAAATAGGATGGCTTAAGGGGAGAATAGTGTTTAGGGTTTAGATTTTAGAGCTTAAGGGGATCTATGTAGTAAGGTACTAGGACAAAGTGACATGGCTTAAGTGAATAAAATTTGGTGAAGTTGCCTCAGACCTTAATGAAATTTGGTTGTCTTGGGCATCTTCACCAAATTTTATTCACTTAATCCATGTCATTTTGTACTATGACCTTACTACATAGATCCCCTTAATCCATCCCATTAACATAAAACCTAAATACTAAACTCTAAACCGTAAACCCTAAAGCATTCATAAATTTTCCTATATTAAAAGTCTATTGTTTTTCATTCAAGTAACTTGCCTTAGACATAAATGAGGCTTACACATTTTATCATTTGTATGAACAATTAGGCCATTTGTATTAAATCTTTTATTGGATTTGACTCCTATAACTACTCTAAAATGATTTTACCTCATGAAAAAATATTAATGTCAAGGGTGTGGAGCTACATGAAATTTAAATAGTGGAATATGAACACATCCATACTAACTTTAATGCAATGGTTGAGTTCTAGCTCCTAATGGTCCTCATACCTACTCCAAATTATCTATCTCATAGATTTCATGGGACCTCACTTGACTTACAAACAACATTTATTACCTCCAATTCTTAGTTCAATTCTTGCCATAAATTGAGTGACCAAGTGAATGCTATATATACAAGTATAACATTTTCTTTTTTATATATCTTCAATTGTGATCAATCCTATTTAGGATACTTCTAGGAACAACCTCCTAAATTTAGCTAAGCATGAAGTGAAGGAGAGAATACCCTCTCTCAATAATTGGACCTAAATCACTTACATTATATTTATGATATGATCAATCCCCCTTTTTAATAATATTTACATATCCTTGAAGAAAAATGATTCCTCTAAGAGTGATAAATGAGTTTAGGACCCAATAGAAGGGTTCATATCTAAATGTAAAATTCCTTAAGGAAGAGATGGGACACTCTAATTACAGAGATATCATGATTGTGTGAGATGTTTGAGTGTACTACCTCAATCACATGGAAATGATAATGGATGATACCGAAATTTAATTCATCCTCTTCATTTTTTATTTATCATAATGGGAAGGTGATGAAAGAGTACCACCACTAGAGCTCACAAGGTCCTAGCCAAGTGTCCACATCATTTCTAATTATTATATTTTCTTCCTAATCAATACCATGATAATATATATCTTCTAATTTTTTTCCCTATTTATTTAAATTATTAATTAAATTTGATAAGTTTCCCATAGTCAACCATGCATTATTGAGGATATTATTAATTCTCCAATTTTTTGAATGGTGTTTTCGTAGCTTGAGAATATGACTGGGTTTAGGGTAATAGGATGGCTTAAGGGGTGAAGTGTTTAGGGTTTAGATTTTATAGCTTAAGGGGATATGTGTAGTAAGGTCCTAGGAAAAAATGACATGGCTTAAGGCAATAAAATTTGGTGGAGTTGCCTAAGGCAACCAAATTTCATTGTAAGGTCCTAGGATAAAATGAATGCTTTAGGGTTTAGGGTTTAGGGTTTAGGGTTTAGAGTTTATAGTTCATGATTTAGGGTTTAGGGAACTTAGGGTGAAGTTTGGGTGGCCCTTGGAATAATGGACTTGCAAGCTAGTGAACAATATTTTCTTATGCAACAGTTAACTGAGATAGATCTTGTTTCGACTGACCAACCTAGATCATGAAATCTCATTCGTATTATAATCTTGCACGATCTTATTAAATTATTAAATTTGGTTGCCTTGGGAAAATTCACCAAATTTTCAGAACTTATTTGATCCTCTTAAGAAATGTCATATTACCTGACCCCTTAAGACACCAGTTTATTGTTTAGAGTAATAAACTGACTAGTTTATGTATATTTTTGATTTTATGAATTGATTGAATATTTCCGTAATAGAAACACATAATTATGTATTATCAAGATTGATTTTGATGTATATTTTAACTAGATATTTTATTAATTGAATATAAGATTCTTTTATTTAACATTTTTCTCATTAATATTTCCCACCAAAATGAATTTTATGATATAAAATGTATAATAAAATTAATTAATGTTGAATCTTATTTTATTTTCGAATGTTTGGAATTGAAAGAACCTAGAAAAAAATTTAGAAAAAAAAAATATTTAGATTCTTTTAGTGTCTATGTGACTAGTGCAAATTGAGATCTTAGACTAGAAACTAGAAGCCTAATTAACAATTAACTCACTAGAATGAGAGTTAATATTGTCAAAAGACAAGAGACAACACGTGCAAACAAGAAATGGAAACAAGGCATGACTAAGATAGATCAAAACATAAAATAGAAATGAATACAAATATTATCTAATTAAGTGACAATTGAAAATGGATTGTACACTTGGATTTACTAATTTGCTAACTAAATTTGCAAACAAACAGTGATAATTTATGAATTGTAACTATTTTTAACATATTGTTTTCTAATCTAATTATAATTTAACATTGAAAGTAAAGTTTAACAAATTGTAAATTCTCCATACAATGCAAATGAAATTTAAAACATTTAAGCAATGCAAATAATTTTTTTTCATTATCAAATATTCTTCAGCCCAAAATCAAGGTTTTCAAATTTTAAATGATTTTATTGATTTCAATTTAAGGTTTTAGCAAAAAAAATTGTTTGATTTCAATATAGGGTCTCAATCTAAGCAACTAGGGTTTTTAATGCAATTTTTTTTGTTTCATTTGAAACTGGGGGTTTCAAATCCATTTTTTTTTGTTTGATTTGAACTTAGGGTTTCATAAAGCAATTAAAATTAAATTCAAATGCAATTTTTTAATTTCATTTCAATTTAAGGTTTTGCCAATGCAAATATTGTTGTATTGCAAGCTCAATTAGGGTTTCAAACAATAATGTTTTTTGGTTTGATTGAACAATTTAGGTTTCAAAAGGAAAATTTTGTTCTTAACATACAAGTTAAGGTTGATTTTTTGCTTTGTATTCAATTTCTTCACAGTTTCATTGCATTTTTCATCTATTTCTACAAATAATAATTTCTCCTTTACAAAGAAATAAAATGCATAAAACCATAAATAAATTGAATAAAAACATGCTAACACACATTAGTGTATTAAAATTCTCAAAAAAAATGAAAAAAAAATAAAATTTTGGAGTGGGGTTGTACCTAGAGGTCGCTTTAATGTCGATGTCATCCACTAGGCGAATTCGAGATCTCGTGCAGAATGAAATGAGCTTTCTTTTTTGTAAATAAATACTATCACAAACCGGGATCCCGATTATTAAAAAAAAAGTACTCACTTTTTACAAATTGGGATCTCATTTCGTGTCCGTGGGTTCAAGACCCTCTTACAAATGGGATCCCTATTTTAAAAAAAGGGATCCCATTTTGAATTTAGGCTCGGGATCTTGAACCTAAATGGGATCTCGTTTTTTAAAAATCAGGATCCCGTTTATGAAAATCGGGATCCTGTTTCTGCAATGCCAATTTCATTTTTTTGGCTAGGGAAAAAACTTCCATGTTTCATTGACTCAACTTATTTCACTTACCCTCAATGAGTTTGACTAAAAAACTACATGGTTGAATCCTGATAGAAATATCATAATGTTTTAAGGATTTCTCCAATTAGAGAAACATATGTTTTGAACAAACTTTTTGTGGCAGAATTAGCGTTGGATTTGAGCCAAAAGTTGGGGGTTGAAATTAGACCTTTTCCACCAGCCCATACAACCCTTGAGCTTAAAGTAGTGAATTTCACATTACTGTAGCATCAACAAATTAATAGAATTGGCGACTTCTAAGTTTGATGTTTTTAATAGTAGTGGATAGTTTTGAGGTAATGTTTCTCCAATGATGTTAGGCAAATGCATTTTTCCTTTGAAAGATGAAAATGAATGGATGATAGAATATGATGAGGTTTAGGCATTTTGTAAATTTGGACATTTGAGTTGTTTGATAGAATGCCTCAAAGAAATGTGGTCTTGTGGAGTGCCATGATTGTGGGATATGCACCATACAATTTTTTTAGCAAAGACTTACACACTTTCAAGAAAATGCAATTGGCAGGTGTAAAGTCAAATTCCATAATTGTTGCTTATATCCTACCTACTGTACCAAAATGTGAGCTTCAAAACAAGGTATGGACATTGATCAAAGCATAAAGAAACAAGGATTTTTCTTTATAAATTTTAGAAACCATAGGCAAATAATGTAGAGGTCAATAATAGGCAATAACAACTCCACAACCTTCAAAAATCAGCATGATCATGAACTTAATTGATATATCCCTACAAATGAATTGAAATAGCTTAAAGTTAAGTGCACAACATATCAAAAAATTCATGTCCACACTTATACGAATGCAGGTAATAATACTAAAAAGGGTGAGGAGTATACCATCTCCACCCTAAACTAATGCTCATAGAATTTCAAATTGAAACTTGATCAAGACAATTAATCTTGTCATCGGAATTCAACGCAAACCAGGATCCAACTTCAACATTTGAAATGTCCAAATCTTGCAATTCTTCTAAGTGTTCACTCAATGGTTTGTAATTCATAGCATCAAATTTCACATACTTTGTGTTGAGGAATGAATAGGCAGGAAACAAATATATCAAAGTAGAGCCAGATGATAGTTGACTTGAACGGTACGTGTTTAGACAACCAAATAAAAATACAACAAGAATGCTCAAAAAAATGATGCAAAAAACTAGCCATGGATGAGTTTTTGTCATGATTTCATGTTTTTTTCAATAAGATTTTTCCAATAATTTACCAAAAAGGGAGACATTATGAAAAACACTTAGTTGATACATGGGTTGACATGACATAGTTATTTAAAGGTAGGTCAATAATAGATTAAGATTAATAAACTCTTTTCTTCTAAGCCAATATCATTGGCCCATGAAAATCATAATTGTTAGCGTGTTGACATTGACCCTGAGTTTGATTCATACTAGCCTCAACTATAAATAGCACAAATGAAGTTTACTTCGTTCCTTAAAACAAATCATTGGTTGATTAGTTGATTTTAAATTTTATAGTAAAATATGTAGAAATCTAGTCAAAACTGAGTTCGTCAACATGATAATTGTGAGAATTGCAAATATTTAATTGGAACATACAATGATAATCAAGAAGAGATATGGTAATTATGATAAAGATATATGCTATTTTCCAAACATTGAAATAATAGAGGCACTACTTGCTTCATAGAGAATTCATTTGTTGAAAAACAATCAAGCACTGAAATATATCAACTCACAAGCCAAATTATTCATAAACATGCTAAATGGCTCATTTTTGTAGGATTACACATTTACTATTCAACATTTGAGTGGTAAATCTATTGGCCCCATGGTTTCCATTACACCAAAAGGCCGACCTATTAATACTTGATACAATCACCAGGGTTAATGGATTCACGAGAGGCGATTAGTCCATGTCTCAAATCCCAAGGGGAGCGCTGACCATATGCCAACAATCTCCCCCTCAATGTCACTTGAGGGGATTCAAACACGACACCCTTGGCTCTAATACCAAAATTCATTGTTTCAGAATGAGCATCCACTTCCATTGAAGAAAACATCATTGACATAAACAAGTAACTATGAGAAACTATCATCAAGCAAATATTCACAAGATACAACCAACCACTCAGTATTCAAACAGTTGCAAACCTATCTCTACAACATGAAAAATCTCAAGAGGTTCAAGAATAATATGCAAGAGAAACTTCAGTGAAAGTGAAGATCTCTACATATGAATATACCATTGTGCATTCAACATATGTTTTTTCAGGGTCTTCTTGAAATATAGCCACAACACATACTACATGCATAATATCTAGTCTAGTAGGAGTTAAATAAAGCAGTCCTCCAATCATAGATCTATATTTGATCTAAGCAACCTTAGGTAAACCATCATATTTACTCAATTTGCAACTAGTCACCATAGGAGTGCATATTGGTTTGGAACCATCCATCCAAAAATTCATCAACATTTCTTTTACATACTTTGACTGTGAAATAAAAATCCCTTTTTCTGTTTGATTGATTTGTAGCCTAAGAAAGAAATTCATCTCACCAAACATAGAAACCTCAAATTCTTTTTGCATCTCTTTAGTAAATATCTTCCACATTTTTTCATTTCCTCCAAAGATAATATCATGAACATATACAACTTTATTGAAACCTTGTTGAATCAAATATCTGTCCAACCTTGCATACTAAGCTCTAGGAGCTTCCTTAAATCCATACAAAGTCTTCTTTACTCTACAAACCATATCTTGTTATTCTAACAACTGAAATCCTTTTGGTTGTTCCATGTACACTTCTTCCAATTCACCATTCAGAAATTCAAACTTTACATCCATCTGATAAACATTAAATCTTCATATGCAAAAAATTCCCAAAACATTGTAATAGCTTCCATCCTAACCACCAGAGAAAATATCTCCCAAAATTATATACCTTCAACTTTTGAGTAACCCTTACAAAAAATCCTTTCTTTATTTCTAACCACTTATCCACTCTCATTCAACTTGTTTCTAAATACCCATTTTGATAAATTTTGTTTTTATCTGCCCATCTAGGGAGCACTTCCTAGGTTTGATTCTTCAATATCTGCATAAGTTCTTCCATTTCTTTCATTCAATGCTCATCTTTACATGCCTCACTCACTATCTTCAGTTCAAATTCAGAAAGGAAACATAGATTTATTCTAGCAGCAACTCTACCTCTTGTCAATACTACTTTTCTCTTGTCTCTAATGATTTGATTTTCTGAATGATTCTTTTGCACATATTTAGGTGTCTTTAGGGACACCCCGGAGCTTCCTCTACTTCATTTTTCTTTTCTTTTTCTTCTATAACTTATTATACTTCTCTATAATCAAGTTCATCAGATACATATCCATTTACCTCAATTGAATTATTTAATGCCTTCATCCACCTTGACATTTGTGCTTTCTACAATCTTTCTCAGTATTTTCTTCTTCAAACATCTGTAAGATTTCCTTCTAGTAGAGTATCCAAGGAAGATACCCTAATCACATCTAGCATCAAACTTCCCTAAATTTTATTCATCCCTTTTGATATAACATTTACTTCCAAATACCTTGAAATACTTGAGAGTAGGAATTCTTCCACACCATATCTCAAAGGGGGTCTTAGTACTGTTATCTTTTTCTTGAACTCGAACAGAAATGTGAATAGATTCTGTCCAGTAAACTTCTATTAGACTTGCCTTTGTAATAATTGATCTAGCAACTTGCTGAATCTTTCTATTTTTTTCAAAAATTTCATTCTGTTGAGGAGTTCTCAGAGCAGATAGTTGTCCTTTTATTCCATGAACTTCACAAAACATGTTAAACTCATTGGATGTGAATTCACCACCTCTGTAAGACCTTAAAAAAATTATTCTCAAATTTTCTTGTTCCTTCAACCTAAAGAAATTTCTATCCTTCTTTCCAAACGAATAATCCGTGCAAATAGCTTTAACAGGTTTGTAGTCCTCCGTAAATCTCTCATAGCTTGTAAAACACTAATTCTCACCATATTATCAAAATTCATGTGACACATCCTCCGAGGCCATAACCAACAATCATTAATTTGAGACATAAAGCCATGTCCATTAGCACCTTAAGTTGATAAATATTTATTCCTTAGTAGATACATGCAACTAATGTCTATAAGTAGTAATGCTATAGACTAGAAAATATTGTTGACATTTTGTTCAGTGAGGAGATTAAGAAAAGATACATTAATGGTAATTATTTGTATGTCTCATTTGTTAGAGGTAGGTGTAAGCATGTGAAAAGTAACAAGAAGAGTAAAGATAAGAATTATAAGGGAGGCAATAGTAGTGCTAAATATCCTAGTAAGTCTATAGTAAAATAGTAGAATTATAAAAAAAGGATGACATAGATAATGATTAGAAGTCCAAAAGGAAGGACAATTTTTAAGCTCAAAAGTTTTAAACTATGGGAATTGAATATGAACAATGTTCTAGTCGAAAGAGATAAGTGGGATGTGGTATCTGCTTTAACCAAACTCTTAGGTCCATCAAATGAATAACAAATGGAACTACATAAAAAGTACACGAGTGCAACTTCATTATGTCTACAATATTCTATGTTGATAAATGTTTCTAACGAACAAACTATAAATTTATGTTGCAAGAAAATGGGTGTGTTATATTAGTCTAGGAGTTTGGTTAATAAGCTTATTTTAAAAAATAATTAAATATATTATTTCCTTCACTTGAGTATTTTGAATGTGATTTTAAGTCCAAAATTAATTAATGGGATTTACTTGATGGATTAAAAAATGAAAGCATTGTGTTAATTTGTTCCTTCCTAGATACATGGAACAACCTCATAATTTCTATAAGTAATACTGTTACGTCACTTAGACTAGAAAATATTGTTGACATTCTGTTCAGTGAGGAGATTAAGAAAATATACATTAATTGCAATTATGTGGATGTCTCATTTGTTAGAGGTAGGTATAAGGACATGAAAATTAACAAGAAGAGTAGAGATAAGAATTATAAGGGTGGCAATAGAAATGCTAAATATCCTAGTAAGTCTACATTAAAATAGTAGAATTATAACAAAAAGGATGACATAGAGAATGATTAGAAGTCCACAGTAAGGACAATATTTAGATAATTCCTTTAAAAATTATTAGTAGTGACTCATTTATTTATGTTAACTTCATTAGTGATACAAGGTCTTTTTGATTTGTTTTTTGATATTAATTTCTACAAGCATTATTTGTTGCATAATACAATAGGGCGAGGTTTTATCTAGAAGCACTTGAGCAAAGGAAATTTTGAAAATGATAAATAAAAATTATTTTTTCTCTATGTATATCCCACCCACTGGTACAAAGCTTTAGTTAAAAATTAGATGGATAAGAATATCGAGGTATAAAAGAGAAATTATTCTTATGATTTTTTCTACAAAGAGTTTCATATATTTTACAACCAAGCTAGAGCGGTAAAGTGAAAGAATATAACACAAAAACCACAATAGGATAGAGTGGCTAAAATTTTAAATAGAACCTTGTTGTATCAAGACAAATCTATGTTGAGAAGTGTGGGTATAGAGCATTAGTTTTCCATTGAGGTGAATAGGATTACCTGCTATGTGAATAGTTTGTCTCCAACTTCTACCCAAAATAATAAGATGAGATATGAAATCTAGATTGAAATTAAACTAGTGTTGACATATTCACCACTCTTTAGTTGTGAGGTATTTGTTGATGTGTTTAAGAAAAGGTGGTATAAGTTGTATTTCAAGGTAAAAAGGTTCATAATCATCATTTTATTAGCAAAATGTGAAAAGTCAAAAACTTTAGAACCTAGAAACATTGAAATTTCTCTACTGAAGAGAGTTTATATGTACAAAATTTTGAGTCGTCATTGAGGATGATAAGTCAAATAAGAATAAGAGAGATTGGGTACATTTAAAAAAAATGGACCAAAGCTATAAATCTAAAATTGAAAGACATAGTCGACAAGATAGTTTAGAAGAAGAAGAAGAGGGAAACAAATTTTGCAACAACTAGAAATATTGGTTTTAAAAATTTAACAATGGTTAAACTTGGCATTCACAAAGTTTAATTTCTCTTGTGAAGAATCATGTTTGTTATACTAGAACTAAGAATTTTGATGTGAATAAGTTGATACCATCCAAAAATCAATACATGTTTGAATGACCAAAAAAAATACAAGAATAGTGAAAAAAAAATGATGCAAAAAATGATGTTTTTTCTAGGATAAGACTTATTTAGCCATGCATGAGTTTTTGTCATGATTTCGTGTTTTTTTTAATAATATTTTATGAAATAAGTTAACAAAGAGGGCAGAAAATATGGAAAAAAACTAGTTGATACATGAGTTTGTATGCCATAGTGATTTAAAGATAGTTAAATAATAGATTGAGATCAATAAACTCTTTCTTCTAAACCAATGCCATTGGTCTATGAAAATTATAATTCTTAGTGTGTTGACCTTGACCTTGAGTTTGATTTGTACTAGCCTCAACTGTGACTAGCATAGATGAAGTTGAATTCATTCCTTAAAATAATCCGTTGGTTGATTAGTTGATTTAAAATTTGATAGTGAAATATGTAGAAATGTAGTCAGAAATGAGTTTGTCAAAATGATAATTGTGATTATTTCAACTTTTGGACTAAATAGTTGATTTTAAGTTTGATAGCTAAATCCTTATAAGGATAGTGGAATTTGAATTTGTGATGAGAATAATGAGAATATGACAAGGGTAAAAAAATATGAACATTGGCCTAAGATAGCATAGTTATATTTTAGTGATATAAATAAATAATATTTTAAATTTTAATTTACTTTTATTTTTCAATAGTTCTTACCATATTTCTAATCTCGATCCCGATTTTAAACACTAACCAAAGTTATAATTTTTTTGAGATTATACTTACTAATAATAATTAGGATTACAATTATAGTTTAATTAATGATTATAAAATAACTGTTATAATTATTTATTTTAACTATAACTCCTACTCAATAATTATTTAATTAAAAATATTTGGTATAAAAACGTTAGATGAATAAAATATAAATATTGACCTAACTTAACCTAATCATATTTTAGTGATTTTTTTATTCATAATATTTAAATTTTTTATTTATTTTTATTATTCAATTGTATTATCTATAACTCTTATACTAATCTTAGTTTTAAATCTATCCTTAGTTATAATTCTCTTAAGATTATAATAAATAATAGTAATTAGGATTACAATTCTAATTTAATAAAAAATATAAAATTTCCTATTATTTTATAATACTTATAAATTAAAAAAAGTTACCAATCAAGACCATGGATATAATATAATTGATTAAAACATTTATAATTATATATTATAATTATTATCAAACTTATATATTATAATTAAATGTTTTTTTGATGCTCAAAATAATGAAAACTATAGATGATAATGCAAAATAAAACATACACATACACATATAGATATAGATTGAAAATATTTATAGATGAAAGCTTTTTACACCGTATATACTTTTTGGTAGGGTCAACCTATTGTCAACTATAGAAAACAAACTAAGAGGATTATAATATATTTATTTTCAAAAAATATATAACATATACATATAGCTTAATTATCGAAATGAAAAATCTTTAAACATGCTAGCTATTTACAGTGAAAACCTATTGTCAACCATAGAAAACAAACTAAAAGAATTGTACTACTACTAAGAGGATCTATAAGATCGAGTACAATAGTGACGATAATATTGCATTGTAGTTTTTAAGATTCAATTTGTGAGTCCACTTAGCATCAAGGGGAGTATGTTGGATACTGATGCCAAACATGTAACTGGATATAAGGTAAGTGATTTCAAACTTCACATTGGAGCTTTTTTAGGCAAAAATACTAAATTAATTTTAATAATTTTCATGGGTTGTTACCTCTAAAGGGACTCTCTTGTTGTTTAGTGTGTGTGTCTAAATAAAACCTCCATATTGAGGCATATTATGATGTAATCAATTTAAATGAATAAAATTTTGTCTTAGCTGAAGTGACTTTCCAATTAATGTCTCCACTTTCAACAACTACAAATTGTATCAAAGAAGGTTGATATGGAAAATAATTGTACTTGTAGATTGTTTGTGCTAAGATTATTAGAATAGGTTCAAAATAATTCTGATTGCATTAGAAATATCGTTGAGAGATCATTTTGAAGAAGTCAGACTAAGAGTAGATCATCGAGAACATTTTGATGTCTAAGGAAAGGAATTTAGTTAGCAAGCAACACGTTGATCAAAAAAAGTATGTCAATTGAAATGTTAGAAGCCACTTCTAAAGGAAAGGACCCCATAGAAAAGAGGTGAGCCATAGTTTGTTAATAGTTATAATTAATTTGAAGGATCCAATAATGAATCAAGCCAAATCAAAACCAAATAAATAGGATCTCAATTTTGAAGAATATCATTATCAAATCATAGAAGTCATTTTTGTTGGGGGCGAAAACATTCGAATGTGTTGATAATTTCTTTGAAGATAGTCATTCTAAGGGAGAAAAGTTGAAGTTTCCACTTTGAATCATGCATAAAAAAAAGTGGATTGTGAGATCTATGTGGATGCAAAAGATTGAGTAAAATAGTCATGGTAAAGTTATATAATTTTGGTATGCAAAGATTCAACCTCATACTCTTTCTCAAAAGAAAATTTACCTATATCATACAAAGCAATTTTTTAATAAAAGAATATTTGCAAACCACAATGTAATATTACCATCACTATTGTACTTGATCTTACATATCCACTTAGATCTCACAATCCAACTTTTTTGACAGGTGATTCAATTGGAAACTTGAAGTTGTCTCCTTTAGAATGATTGTCTTCACAAATATTATGTACAAATTTGAATGTTTCCACCATAGACAAAAAATAACTTCTATGATTTCATGATCTTCAAAATTGAGATATGTTTTCTTTAGTTTTTGAATTCACTTGATTTATTGCTACATTTTTCAAATTACTTACAATCATAAACAAATTATGGCTCGCGTCCTTTATATAGGGTCTTGTCATGTAGAAACAACTATTAACTTTTCAATTGATATGCATTTTTCGGATCAACACACTCCTTGTTGACTGGCAATTCCTTTTTTGGGACACTAAATCTTCCCTATGATCTACTTTGAGTATGGCATCTTCAAAATGAACTCTCAACAATCTTTATATACCAATCAAAATCATTTTTAACCTGTTCTAATACAGTTGACGCTCACAATATTCAACTGTAATTGTTTTCCCTTTCAACCTTCTATGATACAAAATACAATTTTAAAAACAAATACAATAAATAAAAAATTGCTTCAGAAAATTAAAAAACTTTTATTCATTTAAATTGATTACATCATAATGCACCATAATGCAATATTAACATCAATATTTTAATCAATTTTATTGATCCACTTAGTACCAATATACTTCTTGTAGAAGTCAAGTAACCATCCACTTATTTCACTCCTTGAGAAATCAAAAGATTTTCCCTTCTTTTCTCTAGCATAGAGAATACTCGACATTTTAAGCTAGGTGATATTTTTCAATGTGCCAAGTATAACAATCTTTCATTGATTTTCCATTCCACTCTTTATTCAAATATGAATGTTCAAAGTGATTTTACAATCGACAAATAAAACAAGGGTGAAAATCCCAACACTTTTCCTTTTTATGTCCTTCTCTATGATAATGAAAATATTGCATACGTTCTATTCTTTTGATTGATTTGTACATGAATTTTTAACATCGTTTCTATCTCTTTTACCATATTTTTCCTCGCACAAAAAATAAATTGTAAGATTTGATAGTGAAATTCAAAACCAAGATCTGATTTATTTGGTTGTGATTTGGCATGATTTATTCTTGCATCTTTTAAATTACTTGTAGCTATGAATGATCAATGGCTCACCTTGTTTATACAGTGTCCTTGGTAACTAACAATTCCTTTTCTTGGATACCGAATCATCCCATGATCTTCTGACTTTGGAATTTTAAGAACAACCACAGTTTCATTTATGGGGTGGCATTCTTTTTCCAGAAAGACTACAATCACTTGTTCAGGTAATGATTGGGCAATCATCTCTTTTGTACGATCTCTTCTAGATCTCTTGCAATAATTTAAATTTCTTACTCTATCTTTTAATAATGTTGGGAATTTTGAAAATGTTTGATTTTTCTTTGCCATGATAAAAATAGGTTTGGAATGGACCTGAAACCATTTACAAAAAGGTTTTAACGGGGACTCAAAACCCACTGAAACAAGAAAAAGCTACACATGAAAAGAACATAGCCAACCAACAACGAACCAACAACAAATCACCAAATGAACAACATGACTACCCAAATCTGCAAAAATCTAAAAAGGTTTTGGAGGGAACCGTAAACCCAAAACATCCAAGTTTTACAGGGAATCTTGAACCCAAAACAAGTTTAAAAGGGAACCTTAAACCCAAAAAAACCAATTTTTACAAGGAATCTTGAGATCAAAACAAATTTATAAGGGAACCTGAAACCCTTTTACAACTAGATTACAGGGATCATAATCCCTCACAACAAACAAGTTTTTGAAGGGGACCTTAAACCCACCAAACTTTGCCTACAAAAACCAGGTACCAGTAACCCAAACACACATACATAACATTATTGAGCCAACACAACCTAAATTAGTCAGGCAACAAACATAACAACACTTAAGAAACCAAAATAAAGAGCCAACAAAAACATCCATATTGATGAAATTCACCACCCTACACCTCAATCCTGCCTCTCCACCTTTAAAGGAGAAGAAACTAGGAACATTGTTTCCACAACAACAATCACACTCCAAGAAATACACACTGCACCTCCACAAGAATGACCTCCACCCCAAAACGAGCAGTAGAAGAGAAACCTTTACCCAAACACACACCTCCACCTCAAAAGAAGATGCCTCCACCTAAATAGGAGATGTTTTCACCTCTAAAGGAAACTCAAGGTTGAAGGGAAAAGAAGAAACTCTAGTTGCAAAATCAATGAACTTAGAATCCCAAGGCAGCATGACACCATACTAAGCCAACCCATATAGGAGGGTAGCGATAAGAGATAACAACTCCCTAACCACAGCACAAGAAGACACCCTACCAAAGAAGAGGGAAACCACTACTTTCACCATCCAAAAAACCAACTGGGACAAGAAAAAAACCTTAAAGGAATGCCCAACCAATGTCATCTCAACAATAGACATAAATAAACAGCCAAACAACAACGCCATCATAAAGGTATCCCAGAATAAACAGACATACAACAATGCCATAACAACAACAAAATAAAGGTAAGGGTAGAAACATTTCATGACTAGATCAACACCCACAACAAGAACTTGGATGGAAAACCACCACTCCTGATAGTCTAAATAGTAGAAAAATCAATAGGCCAACCCTCTTGAGACGAAAAGAACCCATGACCACAAATGGCCAAGGGAGCTGCATGGGGAAAGCATTAGAAGAAGAAGTCAATAGCCCACCCCACACTCTGAGACAAAACCCTAGTAGAAAAAGATACAACATAAAGAACAAAAACCAGGGAGAAACCAACAGCCAAGGATGGCCCCAAAAATGAGCAACAACACCCATGAGGAAAAAGGATCCAACATAGATGCCCAAACAACATATAATTTTGGATAACACCTTATTCAGGAGTATATATTAGAGTGATTGTAGGAGACCATGTTGTAGATTGAGACTTTGTAAAAGGTATCAATATTTTGCATTCAATAATAATATTGATTCTAAACAATACAAATACGAACATGTTCTAGTGGTTGTTTTTCCCTTGAAAGGGTTTCCGACATTGAACTTTGTGCCTTGTGTAGTTTTTTTGTAATCCTACTATTCCAATTACTTCTATACATCTTATGGGATAGAGTTTTTGTGTGTTTTTTACTATAATATGATGACATAATCTTAAATTTTCATTCTCTAGTTATATCATTTCTTTGTATAAGGGTCAAAATCCCCAAATTTGGCATCAAAGTGCAAGGTTATTGCTTTATGTTTCCCTCCATAGAGAATCCAAAAAAAGTAAAGTAATGATATGCGTATACCTTCAGATCAAAGGTAATCATCAACCTCAAAGGAATTTACCTTTCACTATGCTTCATAAATAATATTAGAATGTCTATCAATATGTAAAGGAAATATTTGGGTATGTGCAGGATCATCATGGAAAAAACAGGCCCTTAAGTGGTGATGAAAATTCAGAAAATCAAAGCTAGGAAACTTGACGTAAAAATTTGATTAAGTTATCTATATTATTTCAAAAATATGTAAGAATAGAATCTATAGCAAATTGAATGTAGTTTCTAAACTACTAGGTCTTTTTTTTAAATCTATTTGGTGAAATTTTGAAATTTCAATGCAGTAGTACTTAAATTTCAAGGAAAAAATAAAAAGTAGGTGTCTGTCTGACCACCCTAACCACATTAAAATGATAAAAAAAAAAAATTTTAGATAAAAGTAGATGACTCATGTCCCGATGTGATGCATATTTTTTTGTAATTTTTTTCCAAGTAAATAATTAATTATGAATTTTTTATTACAACTTTTAAAAAATATAAAAACTCATATGCCTGACCACCTTAACTTGGTCAAAACTTCATGAAATTCATTTTTTTTAATCCTACAGTATGTGACACATGTTTCAGATTCAAAAAATGTGACATCGTTTGAAAACTATAGATGTTTTTCAGTCAACTTATCAATCAGAACTTTAGTCGTAATTCAAATAGAAAATGAATAATACTTATTTATTAAATTCAAAGTAAAGCATAATTTATATTGGTGGAAAATTGAGAATCTCCTTTAAAAACCCTTCTCATTTCATCAATTTTGGGTAAAAAAAATTTGTTAGCCACATGGGCTATCATGACTTATATATCACCACTTTTTGGCCCATCATGAACTGCACATACCCATCTGTAAATGCTTGCGAATAATAAGACAAGATATTTTCTCGAGGTGGTTATTACTATGCATCTATATCAAAAACATTGAGGAAAAAACTATAAGCTACAAGAGAATATGGGTTTTCTTTCAAGTCCATCTTGTTGGGATTAAACTATCCCAACCTTTGGAATTCTCGCCATTGATGTATTAATTAAATATATTTATTTTATGTCTATTAATGTATTGTAACTTAGTGAGACTCGTCGATTGCATGGCATCAAGTACTTGGAGGTGATTGCATTACACATATCAATCTTATGTGGATGTAGGCATCCCAATTGGCGGACCTCACTATCATGTATTTTTGGTGTCATGTGTATGCTTATGACAAATTTTATGATGGGTTATGAAAAAATATTATGATGCGCTAACATATGAAAATTTATGATGATGTAAGAGCATTTAAGATGGAATCTATGGCAACTAGCCATTACCAAAGGACCTATGCATTCATGTAATTCAAATTCTTACAACCATATCAAATTTATGCCACATGGATTTGCAAGCCCATATTGGGCTTACTCCCTTATGCATTATAAAACCTATATATTGATGTGTTGTTCATAGTTGTTGACTATTAATTTGTGTTGTTGACTATAATCTGATGATATAATCTTAAATTTTCATTATCTAATTCTATCAGATTGTTTCTAATAGGGTTCAAAATTCCAAAATTTGGCATCAAGTTGCAAGGTTGTTCTTTCATTGGTTACCAACTCATTGTAGTACAAACACTACCAATGGTTATCCTTAATGGAATTAGGTTATTTTGCAGTCTATATATAGCCAAAAATAAAGGAAGACATCAAAACATTCTTTAAGAAAGAAAAAATGTATTAAATCTATGGCCAACATGTAAAGATTTGAATTTGACAAATTTTCAGCTCAAAAGGTTTAAACTATGGGCATTGAATATGAATGATCTTCTGGTGGAAAGAGATAAGTGGGATGTGTTGTCTGCTTTAACCAAACTCTTAGGTGCATCTAATGAAGAACACATGATACTACATAAAAATTACATGAGTGCAATTTCATTATGTCTACAATATTCTATGTTGATAAATGTTTCTAACGAATGAACTATAAATTTATGTTGCAAGAAAATAGGTCCATTATATTAGTCTAGGAGTTTGGTTAATAAGCTTATTTTTAAAAATTATTAAATATATTATTTACTTCACTTGAGTATCTTGAATGTGATTTTAAGTCCAAAATTCATCAACGGGAGTTACTTGATGGATTAAAAAATAAATGCATTGTGTTAATTTGTAACTTAGTAGATACATGCAACAACCTCATAATGTTTGTAAGTACTAATGCTATAGACTAGAAAATATTGTTGACGTTTTGTTCAGTGAGGAGATAAAGAAAAGATACATTAATGGTAATTATTTGGATGTCTTATTTGTTAGAGGTAGGTGTAAGGATGTGAAAAGTAACAAGAAGAGTAGAGATAAGAATTATAAGGGTGGCAATAACAACACTAAATATCCTAGTAATTCTACGGTAAAATAGTAGAATTATATAAAAAAGGATGACATAGAGAATGATTAGAAGTCCAAAGGAAGGACATTCTTTAGAGCATTCCTTAGAAAATTATATGTAGCACCTCATTTATTTATGTTAACTTCATTAGTGATACAAGGTCTTGTTGATTCTTTTTTTGGTATTGATTTCCACAAGCATTATTTGTCGTGTAAATACAATAGAGCAAGGTTTTATCTAGAAGCACTCGAGTAGAGGAAATTTCAAAAATGATAAATAGAAATGATTTTGATTTTATGTATATCCCACCCATTAGTACAAAGCTCTAGTAAAAAATTTGATAGAAAAGAATATCAAGGTAAAAAAGAGAAATTATTCTTATGAATTTTTGTCCAAAGAGTTTCATATATTTTAGAACCATACTAGAATGGTAAAGCAAAACAACATACCATAAACACCACCACGGAATAGAGTGGCTAAAATTTTAAATAGAACCTTGTTGTATGAAGCCAAAATTATGTTGAGAAGTGTGGGTGTAGGGCATTAATTTTCCATTGAGGTGAATAGGATTACCTGCTATGTGAAGAGTTGGTATCTAACTTCTACTCGAAATGATAAGATGTGATATGAAATCTAGATTAAAAGTAAACTAGTGTTGATATATTCACTGCTCTTTATTTGTGAGGCTTTTGTTGATGTGCCTAAGCAGAGGTGTTCTAAGTTGGATTTCAAGGCAAAAAGGTTCATTTCATCATTTTATTAGAAAAATGTGAAAAGTTGAAAACTCTAGAACCTAGAAACATTGAAATTTCTCTATTGAAAAGAGTTTATGTACGAAATTTGGAGTCTTGATTGAGGATGAAAATCCAAATAAGAATAAGAGAGATCAAGTACATTTTTTAATAAAATTGGACCAAAACAATAAATCTTAAATTGAAAGACATAGTTGAGAAGATAGTTTACAAGAAGAAGAAGAAGAGGAAAATAGATTTTGAAATAGCTAGAAGAATATGTTATATTTATGAAAGAAACCTTTTCATCAATAGATGTGAGAAGTTATTCAAGGTAGCAGAGATCACCTGATGGGTATACTCCACTAGATTTTCATTATTTATTTGCTCATAATTTTACAAATGCTCTAAAAGGTTTCGTGGAAGAGACTCATTTTAAAAGAAATAAATTTGCAGAAAGATACCATGGATAAGAATATAATGTCAATAAAGAAATGTGATACTTGCATACTTTGTTTTTCTCCATAAGGATAAAAAACCCATTCAATGCAGGTTGGTGTTCAACAAGAAATTTGGAGTAGATGTATAGATTCAATGGTACAAGTTATCATTTGTGGAAAAATGACAATCCCAAGTTGCGAGAATTAACTTAGATGAGAATATAATGCCAAAATAGCAATGTGAGACTTGTATACTTCGTTTGTCTCCATAAGGATAAAAAAATCATTCAGTACAAGTTGGTGTTTAAGAAGAAATTTGGAGTAGATGGATAAATTTGGTGGTACAAGTTATAATTTGTGGCAAAATGATGATCTTGTTGATGGTGAAAATGACACAAACAACATTAAACGGAATATCTCTACTCTATTCTCCTGAAAAATAAAGACAACATATAGTAGCCTAACTCCCAATGTACTAGTAGTTGGTTCTCAACTGTCTGGTGTCACTCAATTGGTCCATGCAATTGTAATATTCAAGGGGTCTTTGCTGGTAATGAGGAATGCAAGCAATGACTTATTCATCGAACTACTCTTAATGAAAAGAGGGTTTTTAAATAAAACAAAAAGATAGATCAAGGCGTACATCAATAAAACATGAATGAAACATATCTAGTATCCAGACATATATCTTCAACAATGAATGTTCTTCCAACAGATCAAGAAAACCATAGTATGATGCAATTTACAGAATAGTCCATACCATTGCATGCATCTAAGGTAATCACACATCATAAGTATTTCAAAGATAAAGGAACACACTCTCATTTGTTTCCAAGACCATAGATCAACAGACTTTCAATAAAATCAATTCACAGATAATCTAATGAAATAATCTTTAAATCTGGTTTCTTCTAATGATTTTCATCACATAAGAAAAACTCATGCTTCAACACAATCACTAGCATACAAATAGACTATAATTCATCAACCCTATCCAATAAAACTCAATTCCAACACCATATTGCGAAAAAACCTGTAATTATATTCAATTGTAAATAAAGCAACAAAGTATCTTTGTAAAAACTACGAAAAATTATATCTCCTACTATCAGGTGGCTAATCTTATTCTCATTAGCCGACCCTTACAATATGATACCTCATAGGTATTTATAGATGTACAAAAATTTGAAGTCCTTTCTATCTTAAGTCGATCCACCTTTTGAGGAATTAAATTTTTCTTGGAAACTCAGATCAATTTGATCTCTTGTTCCCACCTTGATCACTCATCTAAACTAGAAGAAAAGAATAGAGAGGAGAAAAGAAAGCCATGCGCCCAAAAACTATCAATTATGCATGCAGAGCAGAAAAAGAAAACCATGCATGCATGAGTTTATCAATTATGCATGCGAAGCCTACTCTGTAATGTATTCATCGTAACTGGAGAAGACTTGTTGAAGCATGTCCAAATCCGGCCCATCAAACCAGCTGTCTTCAAACTTGATCCTTTCTAGCTCCATAGCAGCAAATCCTGCCTGCAAACAATATTTTATCACCTTTTGCCCTAGCATAATTATGACATTTTAATTATGTTTCTAACCCACATTCAACTATTAATTAAATAATTCACAACTATTTAATTAATTCATAATCTTCCATTCTTCATGATTATTAAATAAATAAATTTTATTTATTTATTTTAATTGTCAAAGTCTTCTAATAATTAAATAAAGTCAATCAATTTATTTAATTAATCTGTATCATTAATGTCCTCCTGATTATTAAATTAATATATTTTAATATGTCACTAATTCCTAAATCCTCTCTTAATTAAATAGATTCATTAATTTATTTAATTAATTAACTGCCTCTTCTAAGTTAAATAATTATTCTTAATTATTTAATTGTCTTATGTGACATTTCCCTATTTTTAAATAAAACAATTAATTTAAATATGACTTCACATAGTTAACTGATTCTTCATTTAGTAATTAATTTCAAAAATCAATTACTCATTATCTCACAAAATCCCTATTTTGAATTAATTTAATTCAAAATAGAATTATTCTTCTACAAATCAAGTAATTTCTAAAATTACTGATTTTCTAAAATCCCATCCTCTTGTCTTTTGATTTTTACTAATTTCATTTCAATTGTCACATTCAGTCTTGATTTAATTCATTTAATTAAATCTTATTCACACATGTGGGCATTTTGCCCTAACCCTAATTGAAAGTTGCTTTATTGAATCTTGACCTTTGATTCTAGGGCATTCCTCAAATCTCTCATCTCGACCGTCCATTCAAGATTGCATTTTCTATAAAATGACAATCTTGATCTCATTTTCGGGATGGATGAATCATTATTATTTCTTAGAATTTTTATAAACTCACTATCTTCTTTCATTATCACACATAGGCTTAATATTACTGTTTGAATAATAGGATTAAATTGCTATTTGCATATTAGTTTATTTAAAAATCCTTCAAAGGCATTTGCTAAGGCTAGGCATATATTAGTTTGCTCACACAAAGGCTGAGGGCATTCATTTTCACAACAGCAAGCTTGAGGAGGTACAATGGAAGTAGTCATGGAGGAGAGAAATGGGTGAGACTGTTCTATTCTCATTCCATTTTCTTTCATATTCTCCTTTGCATTTCATTGAATGATTAATATTATTGCATGCATGTTCTAAGCAAGATCTGTTTTGTAAGAATATATTTTAGATCATTACAATCCCTTCATGTATTTTAGCTTTGTTAACTCCCTCTTAGCTGCCCTTATCTCTTCTTTAATATCCATTAACCGATCTAACAGTAGATCCTCTCCATCATCTCCTTTTTGTATGACCTCTTTAAACCTATCATCCCATTTCTCCTTTATTGATATATTAACATTTACTATGACATCAATAACTGCTTCCAAATCCTCAAACTGTTCATTCAAATCCTTGACAGAATCTTGAACTTCATTTTTATGCTTTTATAAAAAGTCAGACCTAAACCAAAGTATGCTCGAAGTCTTTTCCAAGAAATATTTATTGTCCTCTTCGAGTATTGACCATTCTAGAAGAGTGGACTTTGGCAATTTACTAACCTCCTTCAACCTCTGACTATATCCTTTGTACTCCTCCTCCTATTCCCCCAATACTTTGACATACTAGTTCATTTCCTATATTAACTCCTCTATCATTTTGTGAACCTCAAAACTGTTGTCCAACACCTCACATATTTCCTAATTTATCTTATCAGACCACCTATCCAACATCTCTGCCTTACTCCTTACCTCTATCAAATCATCCACCTCTTTGTTACTCAGTAAAATTGGTGTCTCAATGATGACAATTTGTTGTGACCTCGGAGTAGAAACACTCTTCAAGAAAGTATGCAACTGATCCAACTGAGCCTTAAGCTCATCCTTTCTCTGCTTATCTTTCATCATTCTTGATTTAGTGGATGAAGCTACCACGTCTATCAAGTTCATCTATTGATCTCTTGTGGGTCTCCCCAAGTTAACAGTGCCCAGCTGGTAGTCAGTTAATTGCATGTCTCTTACATCCTTGTCCATCATTGGTATGGCACATTCAGCAACAATTTCTCCTCTGTCGGTGAGCCTAGTGGAATGTAGGATTTTGGCCTTCTTCTTGGGCCTTTCCTTTTCAATTTCTTTCATCATATCATCCCAATTGAGAGGCTATGAAGGTGTCATTGATCTCTTCTGAAGATCCAATTTCAACCAAGTGGGAGCACCTGGAGTAGTGGTCATTATAGTTGAAGAAGAAGCAGCAATAGTAGAGGGTTGTGGCATATTTACTTTAGGTTGAGAATCAACCCTTGTACCTCTTGTTGTTCTTGCTCCACGTTTGTCTGAGCAAGCTTTTCAGCTTCCTCTTTGTCCCTCTATTCTTGTATCCTCTTGTCTTCTTCTTCCTTTTTTATTTTCTCTTCTTCTAACCTTTTCTTCTCAAGTTCTTGATTTCTCTCTTCCTCTAATGCCCTAAGTCTATCTACATCTTCCTTTTCCTTTTGTTGCTTAATCAGCTCCTCAGCATCTTTCTCTTTTTGTACTCTTTCTTTTTCCTCTTTCTCTTTATAGGCCTCTTCAGCAAGCTTCAATTTGGCCACAAGAACTTCTCTTTCCCTTCGTTACTTTGCCATTTCTTCCTCTAAATCATGAATTTTATGCATTAACTCCAGCTTATCATGTTCTTATTTGATCCCGAGTTCTTGCTCCTTTTGTCTTTGCTGCTTTTCTATTTCATCAGCTCTTCGTTTGGCTTCTACCTGTTGTTGCTGGAGTAAGGCATCAGCTTGTGCCTTAGCATCAATTTCCTTTTGCTTCTCCATCACCTTTGCATGTGCTTGAGCATCTGAAGCCTTCTTTTCTTCCTCAAACAGGTACCATTGATCTTCCTCTGTCACAATATGTTCAATTTCCTCCTCTAGAGGCATCTTTTCTTGTGCATCTTTCTCTGATAAGGTCTCATCAGAGTCTATTTCCACCTCATGGATCTCCTGCTCCTTCTCTTTTCCCTGTAATGCTTCAGCTATACCATGAAGATTTCCTTCAGGCATCTCTCCGCTTGCTTGCTCTGTAAGAGGGACTTGAGCAAATGACTGAGCTATTTGCTAATGTGGAAACAACCGGTCCTTTTTGGGCATCCCCCTCTTGTACTCCAGGTAACTCTTGGGTAGAGGGTTCAAGCTCAATCTCTTCAATGTCAGGAGGGAAGAATTCCAAGGGCTCCTTGGAAGGAAATTTCCTCTTTATTATTTTGTATCCCTTCCCCTTCTTAGGAGCTAGATCCTAAGGAGTTTTGGTTGTTAAAACAGCCCAGTGGATACTCCTATCCAAGACTGATCTCCCTATTTATTTGATATCGATGGCCTCCTCACCATCCCAGTCCACCAGATCCAAACTTTTGGTGTCAATATTTAATTCCTTATATGATGGATCTAACACAACTCCATCATCTACTAATGTATCAGGGATGTCATCTTTGATCCTAAATTCTACCATGAGTGAGATAGGTAACCTCTCATAATTCCTTTTCCTGAGGTCATACTCATCTTGAAGATCACTCTAGAAATCCTCTAACATGTTGAAATGTTTATCAAAAATCGAAGGCAGTAAGGCATTCATTTTCTTCCTTGGGTCAAAGTGCTTTTGAGCAGTGTACAAACCTAGCTTCAGATGTATCAATTCACTGCAAAATACCTTAGCTCCCACAAGATGTTGGAAGTTGTATTCACCCAATTGCATGGGAAACTTATGACACCCTATTTTGTGCTTCAATCCAAATCAGGCATTGACCCCCAGAGCTTGATATACAAATTCCATTATAACCATCCTATTGCTACAACATCTTGGAAGTAAGTGGGGATGACCTTCAAATCCAGCCAATTTGAAATAAGTGAACTTGGGGTATTGGATATACCAACATCCCCATTCTGTGATAAAGGCCATAGCTTCTTAGCTCAATCTATATCCCACATCTCCATTAAGTTGGTTAATGATTACATATAAGAATGCATCATTAAACCTTCTAAATTATGTTTCAGACACTTGTAGAGATCGTTGATCATAATGATCCCATACTTTCCTTTGTCCATCAACTTCTCCCAATATTCCCACTCTATTCAAACCTGGAAAGATGCCTCCTCTAACTACTGCATAGACAACATAAGAATTCATAAAAAATCTCTTGGTTTCCCTTATTCCAGTTAATTGGTCATGAATAGCATCAGAAACAATCATTGTCCAATCAAATTGTTGTTTGCCATTAAAGATGGTCTGAATGAAGGGAAACATACATTCCTTAAAATGAAATGCATCCCTATTCCTAAAGGCTCTAGACAACATCATTATTAGGTCCAATACTTCTTTGTAGAATTTTGTCCTCTTTGGTTGATCATGGAGCTTGGTCAGAGACTTCTTCTTTGTTCTCAACCACTTCTTGTTCAAGTGAGCTTTGTTGGCCTCCGTGTGTTTTCTATATATCTCTAAAGCTTCTGCCTCCTTTAGCTGTACCAGGCTCTTTGGATCCTGGACACTAAACATGTGTTGAAACATTTGAGGATTTAGATCAATGATAACATTGTCCTATGAATCCATACACTGCCTAGTGGCCAAATTGTAAGCTTATGTTGCTATCATAATCAACTCTGGACACTAGATAGATAGAGGGAATAAGGTGATGTGATCCAAGCCAGACTCAACTATTCTTTGAGTTATCCCTATTATATCCTCAACAAATTTTTTTGAATACAACTCCCCAAAATTGTATGAGCCTAGATTGGTGTTAGTTATATCAGACCAATCCAATTCCACTTTGCTTGCAGTGGCAATAGGACCCCTATGGTTATACCTCAAAGTATAAGGTAGCTGCTCCTACTTAATCTTCTTAGGCATAGTTGTTGCCTTTGGGAAGCTTCTCCTGATACTCTTGAAATTCTTTAGCTTTCCTGCAACAAAACCTCTAATTAGATCCTTGAATAAACATCACAAAATATGCTTCAAAACCTTACCCTTCATATATATATCGGAGGTGGAACGAAGCATAAAAACATTCTAAACAGTCTCTTTTAAAACATTGCTAGGCTCGAAGCCAAAACCGTTATTTACAATAATAACAAGCGAGACCGGAGTCAGAACTGGAAAGGTAACGAGAACCGAACCAGAATGGAAACTGATTTGGTTTCACTCATATTTTCTAATTTCATATTCGGTTCCGGTTCCGCTTCCGACTAGGTTATCGTTATTTTGAAATAATGCTTTTCACTATAAGTGGAGTCAGAGAAGGGATGAAAATGGAATTTATACTTATTGGAAAATATTATTCAAATTCTAGATTGATTCTGATCCTGCTTCCACCTAAAATAACCATGACGTCATAAGTGTTTTTAAATAGTTTGATAAATAGCTTCATGATTTAAGGACTAGGTCATATCAAAATGAAAGGGGGCTTAAACATAACCTAATAATACCATCCCCATATGAATGAGAAGTGAATGTACCTTTTAGGGCATCATATTTAAATTAAAAACACCAACACAAAAATGCATCAAAACTCTAAACTTGAAACCCTCGATATATAATAACTAGGGCATGAAATTAACCCTATTAAAATTAACCAGATTGATACGACACAAGATTCCTAAATAAAAATGATAATTTATCAAACCTTACTCACTATAAGAGTAATTAACCTATGCATTTAAAAATTAGGGTAGCACGATGCTGTCATGAGTAAACGTGAAAACGACCGTGTTGAAAAAACAAATAGACGAGAAACAACCAGAAAAGTCAAATGAAAACAAGAAAACTTAAACAAAAGAGAAACAAACAAACTTACAGAGGAATTCACGCGAAACCAAATAATTCAAGATGAACAGAAATAGAAAACATGAAAATAAAAAGAATAACGAGAATAGAAAACCCTACCTCAAACACAAATAAATAGGTTAACTTCCTGAAGCAATCCACACACAACTATCTCTCTTTCAATCGATTCACTCGCACAAAAGCTCCACTGCAACTTTGGTTCACTCTTTAATCTCTTAACAATAATGGTAATAACTACGCGTTAATCCCTAACTAAGGTAAAAACTCAGAGTTTCACGCATGCATGGAACTTGTCATTAATGCAATAAATGCAGTAGAGCGAAGTCAGAACTATAGAAGGAACTGGCACATTATTGCTGTGCGACTTCACTAAAGTCAACGACCAAGAAACGGCGGGAGTGGAATCAAAATGAAAACTGTTTCAGAAACTTGTTTAACTTTCCAACTTGGTTCTAGTTCCAGTTCTACAGACAAAGAATAAAGCGAAACAAAACATCAAAATAAAACAAAAAGACCAAAACGAGAAAACTTAAAATAAAAACCTAGTTTAAAATGAAAGACCAAAAAGCGGAGGCGAAGGCGGAACGGGAATTGATTTTGAAACTTCGAATAAAATTGGACTTAACTTCCACTCGAGCTCCGGCTCGGACAAAGACAAAACAAAAAAGTCAAAAGAAAGACTTTCGGGATGGGAATCAGAATGAGTTTTGAAAGAAGTTTTAAAACCTGATTCAATTCCGATTCCGGTTCCGACAGAGGAAACCAAAGAAAAAGAAAGTGTTGGAAAAGAAAGACTCCAAAATTTATTTGAAAAATAACCAAGGATGAAAACATAAAGGGGGACCCATTTTGACCAAGGCAAAAGATGGGGTGGTTATGCAAGGCATAACAGATCCCAACTTGTAAGAATTAACTTATATGAGATATTTCCCTAGTTTATATGGTGAGTATTGTCATTATGTTATCTTTTGTCACAATTACTTATTGAAAACTCCAGAAAATGGAGATGTGAAAAAAATGATATTGATCATTGTGTGTATTAAAAAGGTCTAAAATGTAAGATAGTTAATTGATAAGTTTACCCCTACCAGCTAGCATAAAGATGAGTATGGATTAATGTTCTATATCTATAGGGGATTTTGAGTAGGAGTCAAGTTGCTTATGCAACTAGAGTAAGAATTCTAATGTGTGCTATGTTCTACATAAGACCAAGAAACACACATGTTGTGGGAGTAATAAGTTCATGTTGAAGCTAGGTAAATAACGTTAGCCACATGTGAAGAGGATGATTAGATACTTTGAAAAAACTCTAGGTTATTGATTATCATTATACTAATTAAGTGGGTGCATTATTCATTGTACATCGATTTGTTACATTGCATTGGGTTAGAGATCTTGATAATTGGGTGATTAGAGTTGAATGCATGGAAATTCCACATTCTTGTAAGGAATCCATGTATTTCAAAAGGTTTAGTAGAAATATTGGTTTTAATAATTAAATAATGTTGAAGTGTCATTCACAAAATTTAATTTCTCTTATGAAGAATCATGTTTGTTATACTAGAGAAAACCATTTTGATGTGAATAAGTTTGTACCACTCATTTGAAGCCAATACATGTTTGAAAGAGTAAAAAAAATAAAACATTAAGGGTTAGTCAAAGTCATCCAAAAATTGATAGAAAATCAAGGTTCACCAAACGCACTTACAACAAAAACTAAAATAAGAGTTCAACAAACTTGGTTGGTGATGGGTGAAAAATAGGAGTTTGGGTGACACGACATTTAATTCAGTGGTTCATCAAAGTAGGCTGTAAAACAATGGAATATCAATGCTCGTGAAAGCCGATGGAAAATCAAGGTTCGCTAGGCTCGGCTACAATACAATCTAAAATTGAAGCTCACAAAAATGAGTTGATGATGGGTGAAGAGGGGGACCTCATACAATGCAACCTTAAAATCAGTAGTTTCATCATCTAGTTGGATCTCTAATATCTCTTGAAGAGAGTTTGAGAGATTCATTTGGAGAGACTGGTGAGAAATATTTTTCCTCCGAACTACATATTACAAAGAATGAAGATGCCAATACTAGCACCAAAATCAATCAAGCCCAAGGTAGAGTTCGAAATAAGAATTCCTCAAGAGGAAATAGAGGAAGAAGAGGTGGTCGAAGAGGAAAAGGTAGAGGCAAATTTGATTAGATAAATATCCAATGTTATCATTGTAATAGGTATGGTCATTTTGAAAAGGATAGTAGATTAAAATTATGTTATAATAATAAAGTTGTTAATTATGCTCAAGAGGGTGATGAGGCTTCTCCAAGTAATTTATTTTTATCTTATGGAAAATCTGAAAATGTTGTTAACGATGGTTGGTATTTAGATTCAGGGTGCTCTAACCACATTTCATGGAATAAAGAGCTTTTTTTCTAAAATTGATGAGAGTTTCAAATCTAACTTAAAGGAGCTATGAAATTCCATACTAAGGAAGGTATGAGAAGTGTTTATGAAATTTATTACACTCTACAATTAAAGAATAATTTATCAAGTGTTGGGAAATTATGTGAGAAGAATCAACAATGTACAATTTATGATAAGAATCAAAGAAATAGAGTTCTTAAAATTGTGCCTACGTCAAAGAATAGAATGCTTCCATTTAAGTTTGGTAACCATAGTAGCAGTCTTGCCAATATTGCATATGAGGATAAAATTTGGTTGTGGCATCTCAAGTATGGACATTTTAATTTCCACAGTTTAAATTTTTCTCACATCACAATCTTTGGTTTATGGTTTTCCGAAGGTTGAAGAACACAAAGGAGGTTTGTTAAGGGTGTGCTAAAGTCAAACATGTGAGATACATTTTCAAAAGGAAATGCATGGAGGGCCCTTTATCCACTTTAGTTGGTTCAACTAGATATTTGTGGAAGAAAACAAAGAGTTTGGGTAAGTCATCGTATTTAATTAATTTTATTGATGACTACTCACAAAAGTGTTGTGTATATTTTTTGAATACCAATGATGAAGTCTTTGATACACTTTCAAAATATTTAAAACCATTGTGGAAAATGAAAAAGGTTGCAAAATCAAATGTTTAAAGATTAATCGTGGAGGAGAATTTTGTTCAAGCGATTTTTAGAATTTTTGTGATATGAATGCTATTAAAAGACATCTCACCACTGCTTACACACCTCAAAAAAATGGGATATCTAGAAGGAAAAACTATGCAGGGGTGGAAATGGCAAGGAGCATGTTACAAACCAAGGTACTAAGAAATTATTTTTGGGGTAATGTAGTTGCTACATAAGACATTGTTAATTGAAGTCCCACTTGTGCAGTTCATATGATGACTCCTTATGAATCCTAGTATGAAAAATACCCAATGATAATCATTTGAGAGTTTCTAGTTGTTTGGCCTATGTTGATGTGCTTGATCAAAATAGGAAAAATTTAGATCCAAAAATTGAATCCTACATTTTTGTTGGCTATAGTGACCAAATTAAGGCTTACTAGTTGTATAATCCTCTCACCAATAATATTGTTGTGTCAAGAGATGTAATCTTTGATGAAGGGGGAGCTTATGGTTGTCAAAAAGGACATGTTGAGAAGTCAAAACCTGTTCTAAAAGGTGGTATTCTTGAGAATATTGATTATGAGAAGCAACTAATACTTCAGTTCCAAGTGCTAGAAGTCCACCAACTAGCCCCTTATCCAGTTTTTCAATTTCAAGTCCAATTCCAACAAGGTAAGAAGCTTAAGTGACATTTATCAAAGATGTGCAAATCATGCATGTGAAGAAAATCCAAAGGGGTGGGGCAATAAATTTTTCTTTATCTTCACACAATGATTTTGAACCATCATATTTTAAAGATGCATGTCTTAATAAGGTTTGGGTGCAAGCAATGCAAAAAGAGAGATTCTATTTACGAGAACAACACTTGGGAACTTACAAAGCTTCCACATCACAAAAAAAATATTGGTACTAAATGGGTCTACAAGACAGTACAATAGTGATTGGAGTGTTGAAATACATGAGGCAAAATAGTTGCTAAAGGCTACACACAAAGGTATGGGATTGATTATGAAGTGAGATTGTACCTATAGCAAGACAAGAGACTATAATAATGTTGATTTCTCTAGAACCCCAAAAAAAATGGAACATTCATCACATGGATGTGAAAAGTTATTTCTTGAATGGGTACTTAGAAGATGAAATTGATGTGGATTAGCCACAAGGTTTTGAGGTGCAAGACAAATCAAATCAGGCCTACAAGTTGAAGAAGGCCTTGTATCGTCGTAAACAAGCACCAAGAGATTGGTATGCTAGGATTGATGGATATTTTCAAGAGAATGGTTCCAAGAGAAGTAAGAGTGAACCTACCCTTTCCTACTAATGCAAATTAAAACCTTTGTATCTACAAGTGAGAATCCAAAATAACCTTGCTCAACCCACGTGCGTAAAATCCATAGCACATCATGCATCTAAAAAAAATAACTTATAACAAATATATTTTATTCAACAACAAAAATGAAACAATACCCATAAACTTCAACTACCGAGCTCATACAAGATTAACTGCATTTTACATAGAAGTAATAAGAAGTGAATTTTCATTCGGAATCAAGCCAAAAATATTGTCTTTCACCACCAAAGAAACAGATCCCACACGCTACAACATTCAACTCCCTAAAAACAAAAGAACCCAAAAAATTTCCGCAAAAATGAGAAAGAAAACCCAAAATTAGAGATTGCCAAATAGATAGTCCACATCCAAAAACAACAGACATGAATAGCTGAAAAAAAGAAAAATCAGATTGACGAAAGCAATACATCAATAAACCATTACACATAGTTACATCATCTTCCCTCCCTTTAAAAATGCTTGAACCTCCTTGTTAAGAAAAGTCTGATTTTTTTGCAGCAGATCTAATGTAAGGCTCATTTTCTTGTGACTAAAAGGGTAGTTACATTTCTCTATGCATTTGTTAATAAAAATATTTTTCCTCTGTAAGCCTCCTTTTCATCTTATATTAATTATTTTCTTCGTTGTGTACTGATTACAGTCTGCTCAACACACAAATAAAAATCACATATATAATCTTCAAAATTGAATAATTTTGAGCATCCGTTGAATAAGAATTCATTTCTATTAGGGAGAAGATGATTTTAAAGAATAAAATAGGCTAGAGGACACAAAACATGTAGTTTTATGCTTTCATAGGTTGAACACATGCTCTTTGCATTGTTAGAAATATGTAATCTCGTCAATTAATATGCAAATCCCCTTTAGCTAAGCATGCATACCTACATTAAAGGAAACTTTAATTAGAAACTTTTGGAGAATATTTTCAGGAGATTTGATATGATAATCATTAATTGCCTATTTACTCTCAAACACTTTGTGGGTAGTAAAATTAGTATTATTTAATTTCTCCTTAGCTGTCCATCGTAGCTTTTAGTTTTATTACTATTTTTGTGGCCTTTTTGCATTATGCAAGAAGGAGAAAGAGAGCAACACAGCTTTGTAAAAACAACTAGAACAAAGTGTAAAGGTTGAAGAAGGGTATCAAAGCTCTAAAATTGTTCCAGTTTTAATACATGAATATAAATATGATTGGGTCTACTTGTTATAGTGTTTCAATCTATGTTTTTAATGGGCATATTTTGAATGCATTTGGATTAGTTTTCTTTTGTTGTTGTAATTTTTGTGTTTGCTTCTCTAGTTTATTTCTCAAATCCTCTACCCCTTTACCCACATCTGGTATCAGAGCCTAAGTTTAAAACCCTTTGTCTCTTCATTTTCTTGGGTCTACTCATTTCTCATTTAACAACCAGTAATGGCTTCCACGGTTTCGACTTCTGGTACTTCTTTGTCCAGCCTGCAAACCCCATTTTCACAGGAAAAAATTATGAATATTGGTCATTGACCATGAAAGCCTTGTTTTAGTCTCAAGATGTCTGGGAAATCATTGAGAATGGTTATGCAGAACCAACATACCAAGCATCTTATAATGCACTCACATAGGGAGAGAAAGATCTCGTGAAAGAGAAGAGAAAGAAGTATGGAAAAGCCCTCCTACATTCATCAAGAAATTGAGGAAAGCATAATGCAAAGAGTTGTAGAAAAAATGCAAGAAAATGAGGCACGGGATAATCTGCAGACAACCTATCAAGGCAAGGACAATGCTAAAGCTGCAAAACTCCAGTTACTTAGAAGAATTTTGAAAACATAATTATTAAAGACTCAAATTCTATGGAATCATTTAAAACACGTGTTGTTGGGCTTGTGAATCAAATTAAATATCATGGGGAAACAATAGAAGAGATGAGAATAGTTGAGAAAATGTTAAGGGTTATGCCTACTAAGTTTGATCCTTCAGTTGTTGCTATAGAGGAAACTAAGGATTTAACCTAGTTGGCAATGGATGAATTGCATGCATCCTTGATAAACCATGAATATAGGTTGAACAGATCACACACTTCCATTGAGAATGTTTTCTCATCTCAGGAATCAATAATTCATGGAAGAGGTAAAGCTAGATTTAGTCCTAGGGGTAGAGGAAGAAACTCATTTAGAGGACGTAGCAGCAATCCTGCAAATCAAGGTGAAAGAGGACATAAAATGAACACTCTTATAGTAATCCAACTGGTCAAAGACAAGATAAGGTACATGTTCAATTTCATTATTGCAAAAAGTATGGTCATTACTCTTCTGAGTGTAGGAAGAAACAACATGATCAAGGAAGACAAAATCAAAATCCCCTAGAAAATTCTATAAAATATTCTATGTTTATTGCATGTGTAAATATTGTTGAAGAAATTACTACAAAATCACCAATTGAATGCAATATGGTTCAAGAGAGTCCAAATGATATTTGGTATTTAGATTTTGGTTGTAGAAATCACACGTCTAGAAATCTAGAGTTATTTTCTATCCTGGATAAATCAGTCACTATAAATGTCACTCTTGGAAACAATAATTAAGTGAATGTTATGGGAAAAGGGACTGTTAATATTCTAACCAAAAAGGGGGAGAAAAAAGACATTCATGATGCTTTTTATGGTGTTGGTCTGAAACACAATCTAATGAGTATTGGTCAATTAGTGCAAAAAGGATACATAATTTATATGAAAAATAATGCATGTGTCATTCTTGATAAAGCTCCAAGTATGCAACTAATAGGAGAGGTACAAATGCCAAAAAATTGAATATTCTCATTGAGGTTGAAACCTGATATTAAAAGTAATGTAGTTGAAGCCTGTCATATGTCAAAAAATACACAAGTTGGAGCAGCATTTAAGACTGAAAATTCTCAAGACGCCTCTCAGAGTTGCTTTGGAAAAGACCAAAAATGTTGCGGAAAAGATCAAGGCTGCTCTGAAATAGAAAAAGGTAGCTCTGTAAAAGAACATGGTTGCTTTGGAAAGGCCGAAACTGAAACTAAAGAAGACAAAATGATAATGTAACTATTTAGAAAACTTTTCAGTTAGTTGTAAAAAATGAATCTTGGTTGTGGCATTTAATATTTTTCCATTTAAACTTTGGAGGTCTATATTTTTTGCATAGAAAGAATATGGTTAAGGGGATGCGATTGATTCAAAAATCGATAAGAGCATGTGAAGCGTGCATCTTGGGTAAACAACATAGAGAGGCATTCCCTGTTGGAAAATCAGAAAGAGCATGTAAACCTATTGAAATTATTCACTCTGATATATGTGAACCGATGCAAACTCCTTCCATTGGAGGATGCACATATTTTCCAACTTTTATTGATGACTATACAAGAAAGACATGGGTCTAATTTTTGAGGCATAAATCTGATGCATTTGGAGTCTTTCAGAAATTCAAGGGTCTTTTAGAGAAGCAAAGTAGTTACTACATCAAAATATTAAGAACTGATAGAGGTAGTAATCATAGTTCTAATGATTTTCTAAATTTATGTAGACAACATGGTATTCACAAACAATTCACAACTTGTTACACGCCTCAAAAAAATGGTGTGGCTGAATGAATAAATCAAACTATAATGGATATGGTAAGAAGTATGTTGAAATCAAGGCATTTTCCAAATGAATACTGCACTGAAGCAGTAGTGTTAGAAAAGCTTAAGGTGTGGAACAAACTCTCCTAATTTCAAAACTCATAGAAGAATGCAGATGTCTTTAAATTTTGCAATTATAGTTCATTAAGATGGTGCATTCACATGAAAAGAAAAATAGAATAGAGAAATAAACACATACACAATTATACATCAGATTTACATGGGAAAAGGTTTATAGAAAAAAAACCCACCACACCAAAGAAAATCACTTGTATTACAGTAATTGAATTACATACAAGTTACAAACTCCCTTTTCAGATGTCAATATCACAACAACAACATTTCCCTGATAAACCTTTTACAAACAAAAATTTGATCACACTTCATTATGTCTTATTGTTCCAATGCTCATACAACATATAGTTAAAAAAACTAACCACTCAAACCTCTGATTAGTTTCCATACACTACAATTTATCCCACAACCATGGTTGATTCATTCTCTCGACCAACAGTTCGGTTCAACTTCCTTCAATTGCATCGCGTATCGGTGAGACACCAGATCATGTCTCACCGATGCCAAAAATGCCCATTTGACAATCACACACTACATAGTCTTCAAACAATCCATCGCTCAAACTTGGTGAAGTCTTTCCGACCAAACACCATCGGGCTAAGAAATTTCCTCACAACGAGTCTCCCAAGCTCCTATGATAGTTCATGTTTTACCAATGAAGTACCTGCTTGTTCATCTCATCAGCAAGACTCACCCCAATCCCAATCCATCAACCAAAATTCAACCATTAGACAAAGATCTTAAGGTTGAGCCAAAATCATATTTCACACCGATGAAGAACCATCAGCAAGAATCACACTAACCGTACCCCATTGGTTGAACTTCTAGTGTCGGTTTGATCTTCCTAGGTCTAACCAAAGACCAAAGTTACCTTGATGGAGTATTGTCGGCAAGACTCTCGTCGATCATCACCTATCGGTTAGACTCCTACCTTCACCGAGAAATAGAGGACTTGCATCAACCATTCAAGTCATACCGATGGATCCTGTTGGCAAGACCGACCATTACTCACACTGACATAATCATTTCAAACCTTTAGAACCAAGTTTCTTATTGGTAAGACATTCCAAGAGTCTCACCAATTTTTCCCTTTCAAGAGTTTCATGTCAGTAAGTTTGAGGCACATTTTCCAACAATCTCCCACTTGATGAAGATCTTAATGACACCTCTTGAGCATTCAGAAACTATTGAGATTCATGGGCACCAAGGCCCATCAAACTTTTACACCCGCTGTACTTGTTTGTGTTCACTAGTTTCGTCAATGCATCTGTAACATTTTCCAGAGTATCCATTTTTTCTAAACAAACTTTTCCATCCTCCACCATATCTCGTACAAAGTGATACTGCACATCAATATGTTTCACCCTGGCATGGAAAGTAGGATTTTTCCCTTGATAAATAGCACTATGACTATCACAGTAAATTGTAATCTGCCCTACATCAAACCCAATGTTAGAACACAAACATTTTAACCAGATTACTTCTTTACAAGTATGTCTAGCTTCCATGTATTCTTCCTCCATAGTGGACAAAGTGACTAGAGTCTATTGCTCGCTCATCCAACAAACTGCACCGCCATTCACCATGAAAATATATCCATTGGTTTATCTTTTGTTGTCAATGTGCCCTACCCAATCATAATCCACATACCCACGAATGCTGAGATTCCTCTGTGATCCAACCAAATTGCCATGGTAACACAGAGCATATTCTGAAGTGTCCTTCAAATATCTAAACACTATTTTCACAGCATCCCAATGTGGCCTTCCTGGATTTTCCATAAAATGACCAAGTACTCCCATTGCTTGGGAAATGTTTGTCCTTGTAAAGACCATTGCATACATTAAACTGCCAACTCCACCTGCATAAGGCACCCTGGTCATGTCCTCCATCTTAGCAGGATATTTTGGATAATTTTCAGCAAATAGCTTCATTCCCTACAAAACTGGAACAACTAGCTACTTGCAATTAGTCATACCAAACCTCTCTAGAACAATGTTAATATACTTACTCTGGATGAGCCAAAGTTTTCTACTCTTTTTGTCCCTGGTTATTTTCATCCCTAGAATACACCTAGCTACACCCAGATCTTTCATTTCAAATTTTGTAGACAACTAAGATTTTAGATTAGAAATCATAAACTTACTATTCCCAATGAATAACATATCATCAACATAGAGGGAAATAATAAGAATACAATAATTTTAAGTTTTGAAGTACACACAATGATCATATTTCGATCTTACAAATCCAAATGAAAAAACAAAAGTGTCAAATTTTTGGTACTACATTCTAGGAGATTGTTTTTATCCATACAAATATCTTTTTAACTTGCAAACCAGATTTTATTTACCTTTTTCACAGAGTGCGTAGGTTGGGACATATAAATTTATTCTTCAAGATCACCATGAAGAAAAATTGTCTTCGCATTTATCTGTTCGATTTATAAATCATCTGTAGTTGCAAGTGACAACATAAATTTGATAGATGTCAGCTTTGCTACTGGAGAAAAAATTTCCCCATAATCAGTTCCCTCTACTTGGGAATATCCCTTTGCAACCAACCTCGCTTTATACTTTTCAACATAGCCATCCACCAGTTTTCTTTCTAAATACCATTGCAGCCCAGAGGCTTTCTACATTTAGGGAATGGAACCAAAGCCCAAGGATGATTTTTTCTTAATAATGTCATTTCTTCATTCATGGCTTCCAACCAAGAATCTGAATTAGACATTTTAGTTGCCTCTTTTACTATCCCAAGCTCATCTATGTTAGTAATCAAAGCATAGGCACAACTAGAATGCAACATAGAGAATCCATACCTATCCAGTTGTCACCTTTCATGTGTAGAACTCCTCACAGGTTGAGGTTGAGGATATTGTTCATCATCTTGCTTAGAAATTTCAGAACTGCTTGAGCTCTCCTCAGATTCAGGTACGTTTTGAATTTTTAATTCCTCTTTATCTGGTGTGGGAGGAACTTCAACTACATCCTTTTATTTTATTTGTCTTTGACTATAGATCCAAAGTAGAAGGCTTTAGCTCATGAAAAATAACACTTATGTTGTACAAAACCTTCTTAGTCTCAGGATTTCAAAGCTTGTATCCTTTTCTGACAATGTTATAGAAAATAAAAATACATTTAATAGCCTTGTTGGCCAATTTAGATCTTTTTTTATTTGACACATATGAAATGCTTCACAGCCAAGGACTTGAATATGTCTTAGAGAGGGCTTCTTTCTATACCATGCTTCCAAAGGTGTTTTATCAATAAGGGAAGAGTTAGGGGAACAATTTTTTAAGTAACATGTTGTTGCAACTGCCTCAGCCTAAAATTTCTCCTCCAAGCCAACACTTCTCAACATACTTCTTTCCCTTTCCATCACTGTCCTGTTGAACCTTTCAGCAACTTCATTTTGTTGTGGAGTGTAGGGTGTAGTTTTATGTCTTTAAATTCCATTATCTTTGCAGTACCTTTCAAACTCATCAGAATAAAACTCACCACCATTTTCAGTCCTTAAACACTTTATCTTTCTTCCAGTTTGATTTTCCAAAAGGTTTTTAAATTCCTTAAAATGACTAAACACTTATGATTTACTTTTTTAAAAATACACAAATTCCCTTCTCGAATAGTCATCAATAAAAGAAATATAATATTTAGATTTCAATAACGGACTTACATTCACTGGACCACACACATCTAAATGAATGTAATCAAGTATACCAAAAGATTTATGATGACTGGAATAAAATGTAACACGGTATTGTTTGCCATATATACAATGTTCATAAAATTCAAATTCAAGGTTACAGTCATCAAGCCCTTCAGCCAGGTTTTTATTTTTCAAAAATTTTAAACCTTTTTCTGCAATGTGGCCAAGCCTATGATGCCATAGCATAGTATTTTTTTATGGAAGTTTAACTTCCATAGAGTTTGCACTATCAGGGACATTTTCCTTCTCTTCACGAACAACCTTTTGTGACTATGCAGAGACAGTGTTGCATTGAACAACAAGTGTGTCTAGCTTGTATAGAGTGCCAATTTGAGCGCTCTTAGCCAACACCATTGAGCCTCTAGTCATTTTCCAGCCATTTCCAGAGAATGAGACTTGCACTCCAACATTGTTCAACTTACTAACAAAGAGTAAATTTTGAGCTAGACTTGGTATATATGCATTACACCATCAATTCCTTTGATTCTTCTGGTAGGGAATTTAATTCTGACTCTTCCACGATCAAATATTTCTAGAGATGAATCACTTGAAAAATACACCTTTCCACCATCGTATTTTTCATACTTTGTGAACTAGTCTCCATGAGATGTCATGTGGAAAGATGCTCTAGAATCAATCAGCCAGACATCATCTAATGCCTGAGTTGTCAAGGTTGCAATGAAGGCATCTGCATCACTCTGAGAAGAATCATTATTAGAAGAGTTATTTTTTTTCTTATTTTTCTCCTCTTTGCAATCCTTTCAGACATTACCAGGTTACCCACAGTTTTAGCACTTTACCTTGGACTTCTTGCCATGATACTTTGATCTCCCTTCTAATTTCAATTTGGAGTTCTTACCCTTCATCTTGCCTTTTTATTTTGATTTACCTCGAACAACAAGAGCCTCCTTTGCCATCTCAAAAGATTTCCTTCTCATCTATTTTGATAACAAAGAAGCAACAACGTCTTCTATCTTAGAAGTGTATGTCGTACTCCTTATAGCCATCACCACGTGATCCTAAGAATCTGGAAAAGAATGTAACAATAGCATACAACAATCTTCTTCATCAATTTTCACACCCACAGATGCTAACTGAGAAATCAACATGTTAAAAGTATTCAAGTCATCAACAACGGATGTTCCTTCCTACATTTTCAAAGAGTACAACTTCTTCCTTAAGAATAACTTATTCACCAGGGATTTTCCCTGATAAATATCTCCCAGTCTTTTCCATAAAGAACATGCAATCTTCTCTTCATGAACATTTAGAAGAACAAAGTCTGCCACATAGAGCCTTATCAGCCCCTTTGATTTTCGATTTGCCAAAATCCCAATCTTCTTGCTTCATGCTAGAAGGTTTCATTCTAGAAACAACAACACAAAGATCATGATCAACCAACAAATCTTCAATTTTGAGTTTCCACAACTCAAAATTGGTGCCATTGAATTTCTCAATTTCAATCTTTCTTGATGTACTTTCCATTTCCATCTCAATTTATAATTTGACATTTACCAAACTTTGAGAAAAAAAATCCCATTGAACAGGCTGACATAAAAAACCCAACCTACCCACAAGGGTAACACAACTATCTAGGCTTTGATACCACTTGTAAGTAAAGCTTAAGGTGTAGAACAAACTCTCCTAATGTCAAAACTCAGAGAATAATGCATATATGTCTTTAAATTTTGCAATTATAGTTCATTTAGATGGTACATTCACATGAAAATAAAAATGGAATAGAGAAATAAATATATACATAATTGGACACCAGATTTACATGGGAAAACCCTTACAGAAAAACAAAACTCACCACAGCAAAGAAAAATCACTTGTATTACAGTGAATGAATTACATACAAGTTACAGACTCTCCTTTTAGTTGTCAATATTACAACAATAACATTTCCTTGATCAACCTCGTACAAAAAATATTCTGATCACACTTTGTTATGTCTTACTATTCCAATGCTCATACAACATACAGTTAAAAAAACTAACCACTCAAACCTCTGATCAGTTGCAATACATTGCAATTTATCCCACAGCCATGGTCAATTCATTCTCTCAACCAAAAGTTTGGTTCAACTTCCTTCAAGTACATCGTGTATCGATGAGACACCACACCATGTCTCATTGATGCCAAAAATTCCCATTTGACAATCACACACTACATAGTCTTCAAACGGTCCATCACTTAGATTTGGTGAAGTATCTTCAACCAAACACCATTGGGCTAAGAAATTACCTTAGAGAGAGTCTACAAATATCCTCTAATAGTTCATATTTTACTGATGAAGTTCTTTCTTGTTCATCTCATTAGCAAGACTCACCCTATTCGCAATGCATCGGCCGAACTTCAACCATTAGATGAAGATCTTAAAGTTGGGCTAAATTCATATTTCACACCGATGAAGAACCATCGACAAGACTCGCGCCAACCAGTTGAACTTCTACTATCGGTCTGATCTTCCCAGGTCTAATCGAAGACCAAAGTTACCCCGATGGAGTAGCATTGACAAGACTCTCACCTCTCATCACCTGTCGGTCAAACTTCTACCTTCACCGAGAGATAGAGAACTTGCGTCGAGCATTCAGATCATACTGATGGATCCTGTCAACAAGACCAACCATTATCACACCGACATGACCATTTCGAACCTTGAAAACCAAGCTGCTTGTCAGAAAAACATTCCAAGAGTCTCACCAATATTTCTCTTTCAGGAGTTTCATGTCAGTAAGTTTGAGGCACATTTTCCAACAATCTCCCACTTGACGAAGATATTACTGACACCTCCATTGCATTCATAAGCTATTGAAATTCATGGGCACCAAGGCCCATCAAACTTGCACACCACCTATACTTGTCTTTACTCATTGGTTTTCTCAATGCATCTGTAACATTTTCTAGAGTATCCACTTTTTCTAAATAGACCTTTCCATCCTCCACCATATCTTGTACAAAGTGATACTGCACATTAATATGTTTCATCTTGGCATGTTAAGTAGGATTTTTTTCCAAATAGATAGCACTATGACTGTCATAGTAAATTTTAATCTGGCCTACATCCAACCCAACATTAGAACACAAACATTTTAACCATATTGCTTCTTTACAAGCATGTGTAGTTTCCATGTATTCTGCCTCCATAGTAGACAAAGCGACTAGAGCCTACCGCTTCCTCATCCAACAAGCTACACAACCATTCACCATGAAAATATATCCACTGGTGGATATTCTGCTGTCAATGTCCCCTGCCCAATCAGAATCCACATACCAATGAATGTTGAGATTCCTCTGTGATCCAACCAAATTTCCATGGTAACACAAAGCATACTCCAAAGTACCCTTTAGATATCTTAACACTCTTTTCACAACATTGAAATATGACCTTCCTGGATTTACCATAAAACGACTAAGTACTCCCACTGCTTGGGTAATTTCTGGCCTTGTAGAGACCATTGCATGCATTAAACTTCCAATTGTACTTGCATAAGGCACCCCAGTGATTTCCTTCATCTCAAAAGGATATTGTGGACAATTTTCAACAAATAGCTTCATTCCCTGCAAAACTAGAACAACTAGCTGCTTGCAATCAGTCATACCAAACCTCTCCAGAACAGTGTTAATATACTTACTCTGGCTAAGCCAAAGCTTTATACTCTTTTTGTCCCTGATTATTTCCATCCATAGAATATACCTAGCTGCACCCAGATATTTCATTTCAAATTTTGCAGTCAACTAAGATTTTAGATCAAAAATCATAAACTTAATATTCCCAATGAATAACATATCATCAATGTAGAGGGAAATAATAAGAATATGATCATTTTCAGTTTTTAAGTACACACAATGATCAAATTTTGATCTTACAAATCCCAATGACAAAACAAAATTGTCAAATTTTTGGTACCACATTCTAGGAGATTGTTTTAATCCATATAGAGATTTTTTTAACTTGCAAACCATATTTTCTTTTCCTTTTTTCACAAAGTGCTTTGGCTTGGACATATAAATTTCTTCTTCAAGATCACCATGAAGAAACATTGTCTTCACATCCATCTTTTCGATCTCTAAATCATACATAGTTGCAAGTGATAACAAAAATCTGATAGATGTCAGCTATTCTACTGGAGAAAAAATTTCCCCATAATCAATTCCCTCTACCCGGGAATATCCCTTTGCAACCAACCTCGCTTTATACTTTTCAACACAACCATCCAGACCAATTTTATTTTTAAATACCCATTTACAACCCACAAGCTTTCTACCTTCAGGCAATGGAACAAGATCCCAAGTATCATTTTTTCTTAATGATAACATTTCTTCATTCATGGGTTCCAACCATGAATCTTAATCAGACATTTCAGTTGCCTCTTTTATAGTCCTAGGCTCATCCGTGTTAGTAACCAAAGCATAGCCACATAGAGAATCCATACCTATTTGGTTGTCACCATTCACGTGTAGACCTCCTCATAGGTTGAGGCTAAGGACATTTTTCATCTTGCTCAGAACTTTCAGAGCTGCTTGAGCTCTCCTTAGATTCAGGTACGTTTTGAATTTTTAATTCCTCTTTATCTGGTGTGGGAGGAACTTCAACTACATCCTTTTTGTTTTTTGATTTTGTCTCTAACTGCAGATCCAAAGTAGAAGGCTTTAACTCACAAAAAATAACACTTATGTTGTACAAAACCTTCTCAGTCTTAGGATTCCAAAGATTGTATCCTTTTATGCCAATTCTATATCTAATAAAAATATATTTAGAAACTTTTTTTTCCAGTTTAGATCTCTTTTTCATTTGGCACATATGCATATGCTTCATAGCTAAAGACTCCAATATGTCTTAGAGAGGGCTCTTTCCAAAGCATTCTTTCGAAGGTGTTTAATGAACAAGGGTAGAGTTAGGGGAATGATTTATTAAGTAACATGTTGTTGCAATTGTCTCAGCCCAAAATCTCTCCTCCAAGGCAACATTTCTCAACATACTTCTTTCCCTTTCCATCACCGTCCTATTGAACGTTTTAGCAACTTCATTTTGTTGCGGCGTGTAGGGTGTAGTTTTATGTCTTTTAATTCCATGATCTTTGTAGTACCTTTCGAACTCATCAAAATAAAACTCACCGCCATTGTCAGTCCTTAAACACTTTATTTTTCTTCCAATCTGATTTTCCACAAGGTTTCTAGATTCCTTAAAATGATTAAACACTTATGATTTACTTTTTTAAGAATAAACAAATTCCCTTCTCGAATAGTCATCAATAAAAGAAATATAATATTTAGATTTTGATAACGAAGGAACATTCACTGGACCACACACATCTGAATGAATGTAATCAAGTATACCAGAAGATTTATGAGGACTGGAATAAAATGAAACACAGTGTTGTTTTCCATATATACAATGTTCACAAAATTCAAATTCAAGGTTACAGTCATCAAGTCCTTCAACCAGGTTTTTATTTTTCAAAAAATTTAAATCTTTTTCTGCTAGAAGTTTAACTTCCATATAGTTTGCACTATCAGGGATATTTTCCTTCTTCTCTTTACGAACAACCTTTTGTGACTTTGCAAAGAAATTGTTGCACTAAACAACAAGTGCATCCATCTTGTACAAAATAACAATTCAAGCACCCCTAGCCAACACCATTGAGCCTCAATGAATTTTGAAACCATTGCCAAAGAATGAGACTTGCACTCCTACATCTTTTAGCTTACTAACAAAAAGTAAATTTTTATCCAGACCTGGTATATGCATTGCGTCGTCAATTCCTTTGATTCTTCCACCAGGGAATTTAATTTCGACTCTTCCACAACCAACTATTTCCAGAGATGAATCGCTTGCCAAATAAACATTTCCACCATCATATTTTTCATAATTTGTGAACCAGTCTCTATGAGATGTCATGTGGAAAGATGCTCCAGAATCAATCAACCAGATATCATCTGATGCCTTAGTTGCCAAGGATGCAATGAAGGCAGTTGCATCACTCTGGGAAGAATCATTATCAAAAGAGTTCTTCTTATTCTTATTTTTCTCCTCTTTGCAATCCTTTCGGATATGACCAAGCTGCCCACAGTTCCAACACTTCACCTTGGACTTCTTTCCAAGAGACTTTTATCTCCCTCCTAATTTTGATTTGGACTTCTTATCCTTCTTCTTGTATTTTTATTTCGATCTGCCTCAATCAACAAGAGCCTCCTTCTCCATCTCAGAATATTTCCTTCTCATCTCTTCTGATAACAAAGAAGCAACAACATCTTCCATCTTAAAAGTGGATGTCATACTCCCAATAGCCATCACCAAGTGATCCCAAGAATCTGGAAAAAGAACATAACAATAGCATACAATGATCTTCTTCATCAATCTTTACACCCACATATGCTAATTGAGCAGTCAACATGTTAAAAGTATTCAAATGATCAACAACAAACACTCCTTCTTTCATTTTCAAAGAATACAACTTATTCCTTAAGAACAACTTATTCACCAAGGAATTGCCTTGATAAATATCTCACGGTATTTTGCATAAAGAAGATGCAATCTTCTCTTCATGAACATTTAGAAGAACAGAGTCTGCCAAACACAGCCTTATGTTGCAGCCCCTTTGATTTTTGATTTTCCAAATCCAAATCTTCTTGCTTCATGCTAGAAGGTTTTGTTCCAGACATAGCAACCCAAAGATCACGATCAACCAACAGATCTTCCAATTTTAGTTTCCACAACTCAAAATTGCTTCCATTAAATTTCTCAATTTCAATCTTTCTTGATGTACTTTCCATTGCCATCTCAATCTATAATTTGACAATTACCAGACTTCTACAAAAAACTCCCACTAAACAGGATTGACACAAAAAACCCAACGTACCCACAAGGTTAACACAATTGGCTAGGCTCTGATACCACTTGTAGGGAAATCTTAAGGTGTTGAACAAACTCTCCTAATGTCAAAACTTAGAGAAGAATACGGATATGTCTTTAAATTTTGCAATTATAGTTCCTTAAGATGGTACATTCACATGAAAAAAAAAAAGTAATAGAGAAATAAATGAATACACAATTGAACACCAGATTTATGTGGGAAAACCCTTATGGAAAAAACCCACCACAAAAAATAAAAATCACTTGTATTACAGTAATTGAATTACATACAAGTTACAGACTCTCCTTTTAGATGTCAATATTATAGCAACAAAATTTCCTTGATCAACCTTGTACAAAACAAATTCTGATCACACTTCGTTATGTCTTACTATTCCAATGCTCATACAACATTCAATTTAAAAAACTAACCACTCAAACCTCTAATCAGTTGCCATACACTACAATTTATCCCATAGTCATGGTCAATTCGTTCTCTCAACCAATAGTTTTTTTCAGCTTCCTTCAACTGCATCGTGTATCGGTGAGACACCAGACCATGTATCACTAATGCCAAAAATGCACATTTGACAATCACACACTGTATAGTCTTCAAACAGTCCATTGCTCATACCTGGTGAAGTCTCTTCAACCAAACACCATCTGGTTGATAACTTACCTTAGAGTGAGTCTCCAAAGCTCCAATGAAGTTCTTGCTTGATCATCTCATATGCAAGACTCACCCTGATCCCAATCCATCAGCTAGTTTTTAACCATCAGATGGAGATCTTAAGATTGGGTCGAAGTCATATTTCACACCAATGAAGAACCATCAGCAAGACTCATGCCAACCATACCCCATCAGTCCTACTTCTACTAACACTTTGATCTTCCCAGGTCTAATCAAAGACCAAAGTTACCCCAATGGAGTACCATCAGCAAGACTCTCGCCAATCATCACCTATTGGTTAGACTACTACCTTCACCGAGAGATAGGGAACTTGCACCGACCGTTCAGGTCATACCGATGGATCCTGTCGGCAAGACCGACCATTAGTCACACCGATATGATCATTTCGAACCTTTAGAACCAAGCTACTTGTCGACAAGACATTCCACGAGTCTCGCCGATTTTTCTCTTTCAGGTCTTTCATGTCAGTAAGTTTGAGGCACATTTTCCAGCAAGTAGCAATTGTTTTTTATATTTTAAATATATTTCCAAATACAAGTGTAAGGAATGTGATTCCTCAAGAGGCTTGGAGTGGTAGAAAACACAATTTTGCACACTTTAGAGTCTCTGGTTGCATCGCATATGCTCATGTGCTTGAAGAGCTCAAATTAAAATTGGATAAAAAATGTGAGAAATGTATTTTTTTTGGATATTCAGAAGATACAAAATCTTACAAGTTGTTTAATCCAATTACAAGAAAATTTATAATCAATAGAGATGTACAATTTGTGGAGAATGAAGCATGGGATGGAAGTGTATAAAAAATAATAAGTGTAGCAGCAGCTAATTCACATGATGATATGACTAATGAAGTGATATAATAACAAGGTATTCCTCAAGCAATACCTCCTTCCACTCCTAAAAAATCAACACAAGTTGTAGCATAAGCTACACCTTCTTCTACAACAAGACTTTCAAAAAATTGGAAATTTTCACCCACACAACAAACTCCACAAAGAACACCAACCATAACATCATCTAGAAGTCCATCAAATTCAGCTAATAGAAGCAACTCATCGAATCCTACATTGGCAATCTTATTGCAGCGAAAAAAAAAGAGTTTAAGTGATATCTATGAAGCTGATTTTAGTGTTGAAACATAAAATTCATTTTTTATTTTTTTCTTTATTTTTAGAAGTTGTTGATCCAATGTTTTTTATTGAAGCAATTAAGGATGAAAGCATGGGTTGAAGCTATGGATGAAAAGATTCAAGCTATTGAAAATAATAGTACTTGGGAATTGATGGATCACCCACAAGGAAAGGATGTCATAAGCATAAAATGGATAATTTACAATTAAAAAAATGCATGGATGGAAATGTGCAGAAACACAAGGCAAAGCTAGTTGCTAGAGGCTTCACTCAGTAGCTTGGTATTGACTACAATGAAAAATTTACACCTGTAGCTCGCTTGGATATGATAAGAAATGTTTTGGCTATTACAACCCAAAAGAAGTTGAAAGTTTTTCAAATGGATGTAAATTCTGCATTTTTAAATGGTTTTATTGAAGAAGTTTATGTTGAGTAGTCAAAAGGATATGAAATTGCAAGTCATGAAGGAAAAATATACAAGCTGAAAAAGGTTCTCTATGGAATCAAGCAATCTCCTAGTGCTTAGTACAGGCAAATTGATTCCTATTTAATTAAGAATGGTTTTAGTAGGTGAAACAGTCACTGCAACAAATCCTTGTGATTAGATCCCATTTTTGCTCCCTTTTTTGCTTACACCCACTATTTCAATGTATTTTTCTCCAATTTTTTGAAAAGGTCGACGTTATTTGTCAAGTTGGTGCTATTTTTGGTGTTTATTGTGTCGGCCAGAACAAGCAAGCGCTAAATTTGGTGCAAAGTAGCACGTAATTTTACACCATGTTTAACGACGGGTTCAACGCCAAGTTCAACACTAAATTTAGCACTAAGTCTAGCACCGATCTTAGCATTGATTTTTCACTGAGTTTAGCTCCCGAGTGTATCACTGATAATAGCACCTTATTTAATGCCTATTTATGCACCTACTTTGGTGTGTACTTTAGCATCTAGTCCATCACCGAGTGTAGCGCCCTATTTTTTGGTTGAATTCATGATTGACTGGTCCTTTGTACATATCTTAGGGATTAGAACATATTAAATAAATAATATTGGCAGGACTAGAACATATCGGCGGAAGGGAACACAATGTAACACTGATGGAGCAATACATTATACAGTAACAAAGTTCAACATGTGGTGAAAGTATATCGAGGGAACAAAAGGCTATCGGGCCAACATAAAGTTTGGTTCCCTCGATGCAACGATAAAAGGATGAAGGCACAGGAGGACGTGAAACTTATCAATGGAAGGCTAACAAGAGTCTCCTCGATGACCTAATAAGACCATGAACCATCAAGTACATGTTAAGGAAGGATATCAGAGGAACTAGGGAACATCAGGGAGACATTATATAGCATCTCGTTGATACCCCGAAAGGAAGGAGTTCATCAATGAAGAAGGCGGTTATCAGTGAAAATGGAATCATGGTCTCGGAGATGCAATAATGATGATTATTTTTTATTGATGTGATGTCTCATTTATATCATTGAGATATTCAAAATAAATGATATGCCCGATGACAAGATTGACAACAAGTGGAGTATTTTTGAGCTAGAGCTAAGTGAATTATAACTCAATTTGATCACATCTTTTCATTAAGACTTGAAAAGGATTTATTGGACACAAGAGTGGAGTAAAGGAGGTTGGGAATTCACCATTATTACATAGCTCAGAACTAGTGAAAGTGAATCCAAGTAAGTATACAAAAAATAACTAAGTTTCTTCTATAAAGACTTATAAGAAAATTGAACAATGGAAGAAAGCTCAAAAATGCCAGAAATTAAGAAACAAAAAAAAGAAAAAAGACTTCTAAACCAGGACTTAATTGACTAATGTCCGAGGTTAGGGCTGAGACCTAAAAGGAGTGTACTGACAAATCCTTCAATGGATAAGTTATGGGACAAGCACAAAGGTTTAAGAGATGCGTGGACACCACGATGGGGATATGAGCTATTCATATACCATTATAGGAAATAGTATAGGTTTCAACCAGTCTACAACCCATGGAGATTGAACCTGGGAAGATTAGTGGTACCCATTGTGTTTGTTAATACAAAGCCATTTAAAGCTCTAGCCAAAAATTATGACCCTAAAAGAAGAGCTATTCAATCACACAATGGGTTTGACATTCTCATTATCTCCAAAGATCTCATATCTAATGGTTTTCAATTGGAATGCTCTCTGAATTTACCATTTACAATCAAAGACCTTCTAACAGAGTACTGTCACATTAACATGAGCTATAAAAGATGGAAGCTACCACTACATAGGCCCAGGGATGAAGGTATCCAACTCAAAAGGTTTTCTAGTAATGAAAATCCTCCATTTCATGAGGATTTATTTGAAGAATATTTTCAATATACATATTGTTCAGCTTGACAAGTGTTAGGAGTAGAGATCCCACCCCTCATGTTAATTAACCCAATGATCATGGTTGTAGACATACAAAGAAAAGATGCTAGACCATTTGACTATGTTGATTATTTAGCCAATGCTCTGAACCAATGGATGGGAAGAATCAAAAGCAATAGTGATAGTATTCATAATTTCAAACATTACTCTTTGTTTATGCATTTGCTTCTACATGAAGGAAAAATTAGAAGGTTCTGGGGAGAAGAATTAATGATAAGAGATGTAGATGAAAGTGGGAATTATAAACTTGTACAAATATGGACTTGCATATGGGATAGAAGATATGGTAGTTCACACTATCTGTACTTTGAGGAATATTTTGTCAATCCATTGTTGAAATTGTTGAAACATCCATGTAATTATAACCTATCCCTTGATACAAAAATTCTTGAGACCAAAGGAAAAGGACCACAGGAAAAGGGTAAATCATAACTGGGGGGATTGGTATGCATTTCTTGATTGCACTGCGATTAGAGTCTATGGGTTTGAAGGAGCCCCACATCTATTGCCAAAAATTGTTCCAAATAGAATAGCCTATTTGAAAATTGTGAGAATTGGCTAAATCTGATGCAAAACATCTTGAGAGATACAATAAGCAGTCTATCATACCTAGAACTTTGTGTTTTGGATATTTTACAATAGTCACCAATGAAGGGTATGAAAAAATTGATACAAGATTGGAAAAATTCAATTTAATGTTGGGTAATGAGAGAAATAATTTTGATACAAAGGGTTTTATTCACAAGGAAAAATTGTCACAAGGAATATTTGGGTATGAACACCAATTCTTTGTTGATGATGTAATAATAAATTATGATGAGGCTTAAACAAAAGACAAGATGACTGCATATAACAAATTTGTGCTTGCTGAGACCTGGAAGAAAGGAAACATCCCATCCTATTTAGGGGAATTTAATGAAGTACATGATCCTCTAGAAAGAATTGAGAAGCTCATCACTCATGTGGATGATCTAATAAAAATATACCCCCAAGTGTCTTTGAAGCACCTCAGACAACTTATTCAAGAATGCAGGCTAAGGAAATAGAGCCTCTTGATTACATAGCCTCACAACCCACTCCAAAAATGAACTTCTTTATAGATACAACCATGAGTGAAGAGGATGAAGAAGAGAGTGATGAGGAGGAGGAAGAGGTCAAACAGATAAGTGCCCCTATAGTTACACAATATGAGCCACCTCTAGAATAAAACATTATCAAATTTGAAGCATCAGATGAACTCTCTGATGATATGAGAGTCAAGGCCACGCAAGAATTTATTTTTGATAGTGATTTTATCAAGAATTCTAAATTTAAATTGTTTGTTTCTTAGAATAAAGGAATAATGCTAAGATAGAGGATGAAGGATATCACTCCTGAGCAGGAAGCAGCCACCTTGGAAGAGTTGAGAAAAAAATAAGACAAAGATTTAGAATCTATCACCTCCGAAAGGGGAAAATAATTGCTTCAAGAGGCTGGGGTACTACTCTTACCAGGATGGGATATCAGCTTTGCAATAGTGGTCGACAATTTTAGGAAAAGAGGAGACAAAAAATTGCATCTAACGAAAGATGAAAGTGATAAAATGTACTCATGATCAGGGTAAAACCCAAATGAAGCCGCCCTCCTAATTTGGGAATTGTATCCTCAAGATAAAAGGCATGCTTTCATCAGTAATCCAAACCAAGTGTTTGGACATCTTTTGGTCCACAGGTTAGGGGACAATAACCCCATTGAAACAACTGAGCTAAACATAAATGTTGCAAAATTCACTAAGAAACAGATTGAAAAACTAGTAAAAGAAAATGATAAATTAAGGGAGGATGTGGCTAGTCACAAAGATAAAACATCTTCCTCTTCCAGATCATAATTATATTCCGCATGGTTAGAGAGTGAAAAAAGAATATTGGATGCATTAGCAGATGTAGGTTACTGGAAACACTGTCATCAAAAGTCTCAAAATAAATGCAAGGAGCTAAAATCAGGAATAAAAACCACTAAATATAATGTTGTGTCTGAGATAATCAAAGAAATATTCAACATGATGATGGATCATGTTGATGAATATTGGAAATTGTTTAAAGAAACACACTCAACACTTGTGGAGAATGAAATATTGCAAAGATGGATGATTGAAAAAAGGGAGGAGCTCCAAAATGAGAAAGCCATGGAAGGTCAGACATTGCAGACATACAATAAGCTGGTGGAATCACACAACAAATATGACAATAGGCTCAAAGAGGAACTTGAAAATTTCGATTTGCATCCTGTAGTTCCTGATAGCCTTGGAAATCCTAGGGAGAAATATGATTGGAAGAATGAGCTTTCCATGTATCTACATACTGCATTGCAAGAAATAAACAACAAAGAGATGGTGTTACAAAATACACATAAACAACTTGAAAAGATGATGTATGTGGAATATGATATGAAGGGTGCAATTGCCAACATGGAAACTTATGTCAAGGAGGAATACACTCATCATCTCTCTGCCATCAACTTTTTCATCAACCAAACCATAGATGCAAAAAATACATAGGGGTATCCATTGGAGCTTAAAGATGAACTGACATCATAAGGGAGATACACTCTATAGGTGGTGCATTATCATGGAGTAGGAGCCTTGAACATATCTTAAGTGGTCATGGGTACCTGCTAGAAGATTAATAGATCAATGCATTCATGTGCTAAAGTGTTATGTTTTCATTTATGTTAATTAATAGATACATTGGTGGCTTGTTACCCAGGAACTTTGTGCAGAATAACCAAGGGGTTGAAGATGTGTATGAAGCACTCAAATTGGCTCTGCAATTTCACAATGACAACATCCTCATTCAAGACTTGTGGACGCAACAAGTGTTCATATGTAGTTTTCTGGAAGAAGACATTAGGGAGAAGTTTTATACATTGAATTTTTTAAGGTTCATACTCCTCATGTACCTGCTTCGGGTGTTCGACTTGACTTGCAGCTCCAAGTTCCTTCATCGGCTTAGGGTCAATGCCAAAGATTCCTTGTTCCTCATGCCTGTGCTACAAATAGTGGGTTTCTTCATCCTTGTAACAGTGGCTCGGGTCACTTGTCCTCCTCCAATGGTCATTTGTCTCACTCTATGGAGCCTCCATCCTTCTCTATGGCTCGATGACGCTTGCTCCAAAGAGGCCTGCGTATGACTGAGATAATTGAGGTTGAAGATGAATGCTCCATTCATGGAGATTTCATGGAGGAATAATATATTCTCACTTGTAATATTTTAAGCTGAATTTTGTAATAATTTCAGCCTATGGGGGTATCAGTTGGGTTTTATTTGGTTTTTATAGTTTTTAGTGACTATCTCTCTTTACTGCTAGTGCCTTTTGACATTCTATCAGCTTCTTCCTTCTAAGCTGATTTTTCCTGATATGTAAATGATTTTAATATATAATATAAATAAATATAGGCCTCATGCTTTTCGCCTAAAAAAAAGAACCATTTGTCATCAAACATCATAACTATGTTATAATGCATATTATTTAAAAGGAAATATAATGGAGATGACTGATTATAATTCGTAATCCATTTTCAGTGTTCAATTGTTGTGTCAATTTTTCATTCTTATTTATTTCTTTGTTGTCTCCAAAGTGATCTTTTCAAGTTATTTAAGTTTGCAAGATTTATCAGGGCACATTTGTTGTTATTGTGTGGATTCTTTGATTGGTCTCTAGTTAGGTGTGAATTAAATTTCTTTCAAATAATTTACTTTAATTGTCTCCTATTAAGGATTAAAAGTCCTTTTAGAGAAATTGTTTTGATTGGTTTCCATCAACTTAAGAATTAAAATTCCTTTCATACTTCCATAATAACTTGAGGGGATAACATTGGGATTATTAAAGAAGAGCACTATAATATCAACTGAAGCAATATAATGGAGAACATCTTATTATCAGAGATTCACTATGACTGTGTGATCATTCTATATTTTTCTTATGTTTTCCATACTCATTTCTTATTATATTTGAATGAATATCAGTTATTGAGCCTCAATATTGTGCTTATGTGAATGAATATGCTGATAGAGTAAAGCATTTATTATGGATGTTGGTAGAGCTGCTATTTTTTTTGAAAATTTGAGCTTATTTTTTCTTGTTACATGTTTGAAACATAAAAATGGAAACTATTTAAAAATAATAATGTTAACAAAGTTTATTATTTAAATAATTGTGAGTTACGTGCATTAATATTTTATTAACTTTTGTGTCTTCACAGACATATGTTGATACAAAATGAATGAAAGAAGCATCCAAATAATCCTAATTTTTTATGCCAACAATTCATACCAAAGATTGAACAATTTAAGGATATTGCAATAGGTAATTTGTATTGACGAAAATAATATTACTGAATCATTTCAAAGTTTAGGCCATAAGAATCATCCTCTTTTAAACATGGATTACAAATAATTTTGAAAATTTAGAAGTCTTGGTCATTAACATTATTGTCTACTACAATGTCATCGAGTGTATCGTTGTAAATGTTCATATGTTCTTTCAAGTAATTAATATTATCATCATCCTCATCTTGTTTTGCATCCTCTTCATCATCATTTAAATTTGACTATAGACCTTCTATATTGTTACCAGATGTATTTGGATCATCATTTTCTATACCATCCATATTGTTGTCTTACATAACACCATCTAACTCTAGATTGTTGTATTCTTGTGCCTAAACATAACCATCTTCAACATCATCATGGATGTCAATTTCTTCGATGTTCTCTAATCCCTCTCTCTCATTTTGTTGGTCATCATTGTTTTTCTCAGTATCCGCTAATGTATCATCAAATACATGCCTTAATATTGTATCATATTGTATGACAAACATCTATTTTGGGTCCAAAAAATCTTCACAGAAAAATACCTGCACATGAACAAAATACATATATTAGACGTATGTTATAACAATTTGAATTATTAATAAACACATGTATATATTCGCAATAAACTATGAATTAATAGATAAATGATCACTACCGCTTCTTGCTTGAGTTAAAGAAATACCTGCTCACAATGAATTGGTATAACATAAGGCTCCTTATCCTCTGGTATGAAGCATGATAAATCTATAGAAAATAATCCACTATGGGTATCATGTCTTCGTGTCCTCTCAAATTCTTCATACCATCTACACTTAAAAATACAAAATTTAAAAGATCGATAATCCAACTCAATAATTTATTGTATTTTCCCAACATATTGTAGATTCTGTTCAATTATATTCTTATCTTTTGAGCTTGATTGAGTGGATTGCTTGAATTCAACCATGATGCCACAATTGAAGGATTGTCTCTTTACATCTACATTTTCTACATGATAATGTCAACCATATGCCCATAGTTCTTTAGATATTTCCTTGCCTATGAAAGACCATTTATTTAAGTGAAAACAAATATAATGAAGAATAATAAAATAGTTAATATTGTCAAAACTATAAGGAATTTTTTTTGTTGTAAAATTCCAACTGTACCTTTCTTTTGCATCCTCTAGACATGTTGATTTCATCTTCTATTATGTTTGAATCTATACTTGCATCTTCTATTTGATTTTGATTTTTTTTAATAACCCATTCTAGTGTGGAATCTTTGCCCCATTCCCCAAGAAAATCAGTGGGAAGTGGAGTATTCCTTGAGTTTCATCTCTTATACTATCTCCTTGCTTCTAACACTTCTCTCTTTTTATCATACAAATCAATCCATTTGTTCATAAATTCCATGTGGTATAGAATGGACTTGTCGAGTATAGAACTTTCATCTACACCTATTACATGTCAACATGTTTATTTCAAACTCCAAATGTCATGTTGTTAATTTGACAAATAAATTATAGAGTAAATTAATGATTACAAGAAAAACAACCACAAAGATCGTGAATTTACTTACTAATTTGTACTTCAACACCATTAGATTATGGTTTTTATTCATCAATAATATCTAATGCTCGTTCTTCATCCCAGATGCGTGGCCCATATTCAAAATCCTTACCAAGGAATTCACATAGGAATAAAAATGCTTCATTCAATACAACCCTCAACCATGAAACCCTTTGGATGTGCCTTTTGTTGAACATATATTTTAAGAGTTTTAATATACCTCTCAAAGAAAAAAATCCACCTCGTTGATACGACACATGCCAATTCAATGTCAATGACTAGGTGTATAAGTAAATGGACTTGTAGGTCCATGAAACTTTTAGGGAGCTCCTTCTCAAATACACATACAATTTCTGCAATTTCCTTCTTCCACTTTGGCACTTCACATTCGTGGATCTCCTTGGAGGTCACCCACCTAATATAAGAATAATAAATTAATATGAACCTTTAGTCAAAAATTAAATTGTAATATAATATCTCTATGTCTCTCACACATGAACATTTCATATAACCACATACCTTCTAAATGCTGACAATCGACTTATGGAATTCCTTAAGTAAATTGTAAGACAGGAATCCCCCCTCATTGCCAATGGCATGATATGCTATAAAACACATTTATGAAAAGGTCATTAGTAATTTTTTCTCACACAAAAAAATAAAAATATATATTTATTACTTAATCAATGTTACCAGTAAATATTAAATGATGATATATAATACCTTTATGAAATTATGTGTTTTAAATCCTGAGATATGTCCATCAACTGTAAAAGCTTTAGCCAATGATGACCCATAACCAGTAGGTGTCCTTATTGAACAGATGACATTTTTTAGTTAGTCTAGCTTTTTTTTTTTCAAAATCCATGGAGCTTCTGCATATGTTTAATTTTCCCTATTTGGCTACAAATGTTTTCTATCAATTTTGGTATGCGAAATATCAATATCTCTCGTCAAAGACAAGGTGTCCTTCTCTTTTCCTGATATATGTCAAAATATGTAATTTTGGAAATTTTTGAAGACGTGCATAGGATCTAATAGGTGAGATATTAATAGATCCTTCCAGTAAGGGAGCTCATAAAATATGGATTTCCTTTTCATTCCTTCTGGCATATTGACTAGAACTTGTTCTGGTTCTTGAATTGAATCACCCTAATAAAAACAATCCTCCCAACCTTTCAATTCAGTATCTTCATACTTCTTAAGCCAATCACCTGGACCCATAATCATGATAGGGCCTTTATTTTCAACTTTTCCATCAAATTGATTCTTCATGCAATTTCTAAACCTATGATCTAGTGGTAGAAAACCCTGTTGTTTGTGTAAATAAATTTATGTAGATCTTTAGAATATTGACCTTGAAATTATTTTGTACATCTTGGACATGAAAATACCCCCTTTTTTTGAAGCCTTGCAATTCAACAAGTAATGTTAATAACATTAAAAAAATAGTATGAAAGTTGGGATGAAAAGAAATTATGAGTGTAAATACTTAAATATTTTATCTTACCAAAACAAACACCAAGTCTTGGGAAATCATGAATAGTCTAACATAGCACACCATACAAAATGAAGGACCTATTTGATGGAGGATGTGATATGTCATACATTCTTATGCCTTTCCATAGCAGTTGCATCTCATCAATAAAAGGCACAAAATAAACATCCATTTTTTTAACTTGATGTTTTCCTGGAACAATGAGAGTCAACATAAGGTGCTCCTTTCTAACACTCATCCATGGGGGAATATTGTATACTATCAATTCGACTAGCCAAACACTATAATTTGAGCTGAGGAAAGAGAATGGGCGCACTCCATCAATTGCAAGACCAAACCTAATACTACGGGGTTCATCTTTGAATTTTCTTGACCATTTTTCCTCTATGTGTTTCATTGCTTTGGAGTCGGCTAGAATTCACATGAATCCATCTTTACTCTTGTTCTTTGCATGCCAGTCCATCAATTGTGCAAGTGACTTACAAAAAAACATTCGTTGAAGTCTAGGTATAATTAGCATGTGATGTAAAACCTTCTTTGGAACTGTAGGACCTTGTACATATATACAATATCTCTTCTCTTTGCATACAATGCATTCTACCTTGTTTTGATATTCATCTCTATATAGAATGCAATCATTTTTACATGAATGAATTTGCTTATATTCAATCCCCAACTCAACTAACAATAGATGTGCCTCTCTGCAAGTTGATGGCAACACATTCTTTTCAGGGAATATTTTAGTTTTTAGTGCCCTCTAATATTGATAGAGATTAAATCAATGGAATGTTTGACTTATGATGAACATGTTTGATATGCCAATCTATACTAGGATTGTTTTGTATATAATATATGGTTTTAAAATCCCCTTAAAGAAATATAAACGAAGCTGATGAATGTTTACGAATTGTGTACACCAATTGACAATGGAAAGTAAGAAATAGATTTCAACTCACTTCAGTAGGGTACTGAATCATTTATCTGACCAACTGTATAGTGACTTGATTTCTAACAATATTAATGTGCATGTTAGTTGTGAGTTTCTACTTGCACCCAATTTGAACATGGGTGTCTTCGCTGCTTGCTTGATGGATTCTTTGAGGTTGTTATCATCAACATTGCGTTGGTGGTAATTACCCCTGCTATCATCGTTACTGTCAACCATATGATCATTATTGTCATCATTGATTCCATCCCCAAAGAAACTTGCAAGAATTTCATTCAATCCTTATTCATGCATTGCATTTTCACTATCATGATCATCATTATTAAGGCCGCTAGGTTGCATCTCATCCTAGTGTATGCAGATCTCATCAACTCTTCAAATTTCTCAGGTGGTAGTAATCTCTTCAAACTTGCTCTTTTCACCTTGGTATGGTTTAAAGGATGGTTTGGATCATCCTATCCAAATATTAATAACCCATTTGGATCATGGGTATTAGTATGTGTTTCATCAACATCTTCTACCTATCAACAAATGCAAGCATTATTTAATATTTGAAAACAATTGGATAAATCATAAATGTATCAATTTCAAATAAATATAATCAGATATGGCTTAAAAAATAAAAATAAAAATTGTATGAACATATATAGATCGATTGAATAATGGAACATTATTTTATAGACTACCTTTTTTATACAATAGTTTAAATAAAACACTATTTTAAAAACATAGTTTATAAAACATCAGTCCACACTCATTTATTATTCTTTGGTTTTCTACCTTAAAGAACATCCTTAGGGAGACCTTGTTCTTCCCTTTTCTTTCACACATGAGTGCATTTTAAGAAGGGGTAATCAATCAATAATGCATCCCCAATGGTAAGGTCCTTAATAGCCTCAACCATTATCAATCTATCAACCTCTCTTTCCATATCTTCATCTTTATCATTTATAACCTCAACAAATTGACAATTCGGTCATACATTAGGGTCCCTTACCTTACTACTATTTTTAAATCCTGCAATTTTTTTGTGTGTGTATGCACATCCATATAAATACATAATATGACCTCTATTAATTTCTTTTCCACTTTCCAATTGGAGACGATGTGTATACATATTCAAATCAAGACCATATGCTAACACGTTAGGCTTATATTCTGTTAGACTTCTCCATTCACCACTGTAATATGGTGGACCATAATATGGCATTAATCTCCTAGTGGTTTGTTTTGAATTGTTCCTATGTTTAGATCACACATGTACATTTTGGACAATAAAGAGGCCTAGATTTTCTCCATGAATATTGGAGGGTCATATCATGTAGTTGTATCCCCAAAATTGAAACACCTCATACACTCTAGGAAGTTATTGATCACTAGGCCAAGCGTAATATAGTCAACAATCAAATGTCTCTTTGTAAATTGATCTCAAACTCAAGGGAAATTCATCATCTCCATCACATTCATTCCCATAGGGTATGTAGTCCACCTTCCTCTTGTCTATAATCAATTTTTTGCATCTTTAAACTAGTTCTTGTTCTGTGACTTGTTTTCATCAATTCCTCATCTTCCGAGCTAGTATATTGGCACATATTTTTGTTAGATGTATCATTTGATAGATGATCATTGCCCTCTAGGCTAGAAGTCAGTGATCCAGGAAACTTTAAACGAAGAACTTTAGCCTACAAGTATCCATTGAGAAAAAAATTAGTTAGTTAAATAATATAAAATAATTTTGAAACAAAGTATACATGTTATTTATATCAAATTATAAAATTCCTTACCATAATTCCTATTGGATTTGAATTGATTGTAGGAGGCATACTACCCACTGGAAGCTCATCATATATAATGTCTTTGTACAATTGCTCATTTGAATTGTTTCTTTCCACGACATACAAAACATCCACAAACAACAATTTTCTCAAAGTACATCCCATGTACTATAGTCCTGACCAACCTCTTGTTCAATGCAATCATCCGTTGTGTCTAGAAGATCCATTGTCATATCCTCTTCCACCCACTATCGTTTACGCGATTTTATAGTTTTAGGTCCACGTCCATGTACATATCTTCTTCTTTTGCTAGTTGAATACTCAGGCTCTGCATTTGCTCCAATCTCCATCTAAAATAATAAAAAACATGCATTAATTTATGTAAAGATTGGATAATACATTATAAATTTTAATAATACTATGAAAAAAGATGGACGTATCACAAAATGTCATCAGATCATTCTTTCCTAAGTTAAGTCAAAATTTGAGTATCTGATGTCCCACTTCATCTGTTTTGTCCTTATTTGATATGACATGATCTGTTGCCATGGCCTCATCTCACCCCTATAATACACAACATATTAAATAATGTTTACTACACCAATTATATCATTTCAACAAATATGCTATCCAACACAAAACCTCACTTTAGTCATATATTTTCTCAAAGTATTCATCCCATGTACTATAGTCCTGACCAACCTCTTGTTCAGTGCAGTCATTTGTTGTGTCTACAAGATCCATTTTCATATCCTCGAACACCCACTGTCGTCTACATGATTTAATAGTTTTAGGTCCATGTCCACGTACATATCTTTCTCTTTTGCTAGTTGAATGCTCAAGATCTGCATTTTCTCCAATCTCCATCTAAAATAATCAATAACATGCATTAATTTATGTCTAGATTGGATAATACATTATAAATTTCAATTATACTGTGAAAAAGATGGATGTATTATAAAATTTCATCAAATAATTTTTTCATAAGTTAAGTCAAAATTTGAGTACTTGATGTCCCCCTTCAATAGTTTTGTACTCCTTATTTGACATGATACGATTTGTTGCCATTTCCTTGTCTCACCCCTATAATACACAACATAGTAAATAATGTTTAGTACACCAATTATATCATTTCAACGAATATGCTATCCAACAGAAAGCATCACTTTAGATATATATTCGGCATATATTTCACACTTTAGATGACTCATCTAGTTGTATAGAGGTCATTTCTAAGTTCACATTTAATCTAACCTCTATTAGTTTTGCACCCAAAAAATTGACATGGGATAAGGAATAGATAAAACAGGGAACCATGATTTCTCCCTTGGAATATATGAAGATGAAGTCAGTTAGGATCAATTTATTTATCAACTTCCAAGAAAAATACATCATTTTGCACTGCTATGCGCTAAATTAGGTACACTTTGTGTCACATTTTGCATCCCAAACAGATTACATTTTTTGGCTGAAAAGCGGCGTTAAATTAGGTGCACATTGCTACACCAACTATGGTGCCAACTACTGAACCAGGAGCAAAAATTTAACATTTACTGCATCAAGAAGGAAGAGATTACAAGAGAAAATAGTCGTGGGAAGGAAGAGATGACAAGAGAAAAGATTTGCGCTAAGGAAGAGAGGAAAAAAAAGGGAAACACAACATGAAGGAGGGCTACAAAATAGAATAATGAGCTCGTAGTTTTGAATTGATTGTGCACACACATTCATTTTCTTTCTAATCAACAGATGTGACTCGAGCATGGGACCTATATGTGTTAATTCTCAATAAAACCACATTCCATGCCCTTTTTATCCCCCAAATATTACCATTCTATATAGGTGCGCAAGCTTTGATTTTTTTTACAATACATTTGTTTTATTTTGCATATATTTATATCCTTTCAAATATATTTATATTCTATACAAGTATGCAAGCAATTGATTCATAGGTGTTGAAATCCAGAAAGAGAGTCATTCAAAGTAAAAAATTCATACCACAAACTAGACTAAAATAATTTTCCCTAGGTCACCTCAAAATGTCAAGCGATAGAGGGAAGAGAACAAAGGGAGCAGAATCTAGCCGTGATGAGGTAATTCATTGTCAATTTATAGATTTGTAAATTTTTCCCTTGTTTCTTTCATTTTTACTTTTTACTTTTTACTTTTTAAATTTAAAATAAGAAATTTATTATATATATATATAGGGACGTGTGACTGACAAAGATAAAAAGGCATTGGCTTCCATATTGGGGGCAGAGGTAGTGAATAAATTGGATGATGTGCATTGGACAATGCTTACCAGACATAGAAAACTGATTTAGTGAAGTCTCTCAAACATTGCAACCAAATCAACCATGTCAAAGGGAATCAATTGATTCCCCAAACAGTCCTAGATCGAGCAAAAGATCTAGGATGAAATCACTAATAGTAAACTTTGGGAATGTAGAACAGGAGCAAAGGCTTCCACTATCCCACCCACTCCTAGGACACAAACTTCTTCCACCATGGCAATTTTTCAATCTTGCATTGGTACCTTAAATAGATAGATAGAATATGATGTTATTTTAGGGGAAGTCTGAATGACAACTTTTGGAAAAGGGTTTGTGAATAGGTTGAAGGAATCATGCCTTCAACAGTTCAAAGACCATCTACATTTTCCATTCTCAAAGATACCCATACAACTGCAAAAAGAAGTTATCAATGACATGGAGACTGAATTTGGAAAAGCTTGGTTTGTGTAGAAGATAAAGCTACGAATGTCTCAAAATTGAAAGATCTTTTGGTGCAACCAAATAAAGAAGATAAGAAAATACCTCTTGAGATAAGGCTCAAAAAAATGTCACTTGATATAAGTCTCAAAGTATGGAAAGACCTTGTAAAAGCATATGAGAAGTCCAAAGCATAGATGTAGTCCAATGAGGAGAGTACACAGGTATATGAATTTTCTCATAAGATTATATCAAATTTATTAAACTATTTTTAAATTTTATTTCTGCATAGTTAAATTGAATTATTATATGTTTCAGGACAAGGCCTCTAAGGCTAGGCTTCTTAAAATTCATTTCATGCATCACAGTGGTCAAAAAGGTTTATGATCTATAAATTTGTAAGTATATTTAATATGTTAAATGATATTTTTTTAATTCCCTAGGAAAAAGTAAATGATTGCATATCAATTAGCTTAAATAGTCCATGTGCCATGTTTTGACAGGAGGAGAAATATGGCCGACATCCAAAGCAATTTGAAAAGGAAAAGTTGCAAAGAAAAAAGTGGGCCAATTTTTTAATCTGGATGGAGAAAGAGGTATCAATAGTTGACTTTCAATTTCAATAACTTAGTTGGATATTATTTTGTTAATATGTCAATTTTCATTTCTTGTGTTGAGTTGTTTATTTATGCATAGGGTGAGTTCTAAAGTGCTTCTCTGTTGGCCCTAGATCCCACTCAATTGTCCCATTATTTCATGTTCAGGAAAAAAATATTGTTTTCCTTAAAGGATAGTGGGTGACATTCATGCCTTATTTTCATCGCATCTTTTAATTAATGACCATTATATTTTAATATCTCTTAAGTGTACTCATTTAAGTTATGATTTGTATCATTTGAGAAACTTAGTCGCATGTTGATTTGATTTATCTTCTTTTTCTCTCAAACATGGTATCTCAAGGAGTGCTTCCTTGAATTCATGTTGCCATTCTACTAAGTGATCCACTTGCATCTTTTTCATCCTTCCTCATGATTCTTCCATTATTTTAACATGTAAGAATCTTTTGATGCATCTTGGTAGGTATTGTATAGATCTAACACATCCTTGTAGTCTACATCACTTAGCGCAGCTAACCAGTCACTTAATTTGTCCACCTAATTTAAAAAAAAGGTAGTAAATTCCTATCTTCCAAGTTAAAAAAACTCCATAAATAAAGAAATCAATAGTAAAAAACCTACAACCTAATCTGATCAATATAGTGTAGCATGTAATACTAGACTTCTTAACATTCAAAATATAAATGGAATGTCCTTAACAACAAGTAGAGCTATCCAAAAAAGATAACTAAAAACACAAACGTGCTCCCGCACAGAATGGCCTAATGGTTGGTTGTCATAGAAGTCAAATTACCGAACTAAGAACACTGATCAATTCAACGTATATGCATCATTTGCATAAACAGATGAACCATTTATGTGTATGAATAAATAGTAGAAGGATGTAGATGAACTCAATTCATCTGACTTTATGCCTTTTGGCAGGCATTCCTCTTAAATCTCTAATATCAGGTGCCCGAGACATCCTTGTAGCTTTTACCTTTCATCACTGTCTTTCCTCTTCACTTTCATACTCAACTCCTTTTTCCTTATCTACATTTATGGCTTTGGCTTCTAATTAATCCCATGTCTTACCTTCCTCCCCTTCAGAATCTTTGTCTTCTTCATCATACTCATCTAACTCCATAAGAGATTCATCTTTTGAACCTTCCTCATCCAATTCTAATTCCTCTTCTACATCAAATGGTTCATATCCTTGATTTGACTCTTTTGAATTATCAGAATCAAAATCACTAGCTTCCATATTCAAAAATTCCCAACCACCATCTTCAATAAATTTGTCTAGATCATCAGTAATAGTCTTCAAAATTAGTCGCCAGTTCAAGTTCATTCTTCTTTCATAATAATTTATATCCATGGAGTTCAACCATTCCTTGATGCCATCAAGCAAAGATTGAGGAATGGCATCAATGGAGTTTAGCCATTTCTCTTACTCGCTTGACAAATCCTTGAAAATCTACAATGATTTTATTTTTCATGTCCCTCTCTTGCTGTTCTTCCTCAATTTCATCAACATCATACATTGACCTTCTTTCCCCTCCTAAAGTCTGGACCATATCTATTACCTCCACATAAAACTAGACATCCTTGGTCTTCTTGGTTCCCACGCAATGATATGTTTACGCAAATGAAAATGAAGCAAATTAATCATCTTCCTTCCTCATCCATGAAAACCAAGCTCTCTAAATGGTATATCAAAATCTCATTCAAAATATTTTAGATTAGTCTACTCCCATAGCTCTCTTACTCGCTTGACAAATCCTTAAAAATCTGCATTGATTTTATTTTCCTTGTCCCTCTCTTGTTGTTCTTCCTCAATTTCATCAGGACCATACATTGACCTTCTTGCCCCTTGTAAATTTTGGATCACATCCATTACCTCCACATAAAAAATGGAAATCCTTGGTCTTCTTGGTTCCCACACCATGATATGGTTATGCAAATGAAAATGAAGCAAAGTAATCATCTTTCTTCCTCATCCATGAAAACCAAGCTCTCTAAATGGTCTATCAAACTCTATTTCAAAATATTTTAGATGAGGCTGCTCCCATAACTCTCTTACTCGCTTGAAAAATCCTTGAAAATTTGCATTGATTTTATTTTTCTTGTCCCTCTTTCTATTCTTTCTCAATTTCATCAGGATCGTACATTGACCTTCTTGCCCATCCTAAAGTTTGGACCACATCCATTACCTCCACATAAAATTGGAAATGCATGATCTTCTTGGTTCCCACGCCATGATATGGTTATGCAAATGAAAATGAAGAAAATTAATCATCTTTCTTCCTCTTCCATGAAAACCGAGCTCTCTAAGTATATCAAACTCTATTTCAAACTATTTTAGATGAGGCTGATCCCATAGCTCTCTTACTCACTTGAAAAATCCTTGAAAATCTACATTAATTTTTATTTTCATGTCCCTTTCTTGTTGTTCTTCCTCAATTTCATCAAGATCATACATTGACCTTGTTTCCCCTCCTAAGTTTTGGACCACGTCCATTACCTCCACATAAAACTAGACATCCTTGGTCTTCTTGGTTCCCACGCCATGATATGGTTATGCAAATGAAAATGAAGCAAAGTAATCATCTTTCTTCCTCTTCTAAGAAAACCAACCTCTCTAAATGGTATATCGAATTCTAGTTCAAAATATTTTAGATGAGGCAGCTCCCATAGCTCTCTTACTCGCTTGACAAATCCTTGAAACTTTGCATTGATTTTACTTTTTATGTCCATCTCTTGTTGTTCTTCCTCAATTTCATCAGGATCATTCATTGACCTTCTTGCCCCTTCTAAAGTTTGGACCACATTCATTACCTCCATATAAAACTGGACATCCTTGGTCTTCTTGGTTCCCATACCATGATGTGGTTATGCAAATGAAAATGAATCAAAGTAATCATCTTTCTTCATCTTCCCTGAAAACCGAGCTCTCTAAATGGTAAATCAAACTGTAGTTCAAAATATTTTGGATGAAGCTGCTCCCATAGCTCTCTTGCTTGCTTAAAAAATCCTTGAAACTTTGCATTGATTTTATTTTTCTTGTCCCTGTCTTGTTGTTCTTCCTCAATTTCATCAAGATCACACATTGACCTTCTTGCCCCTCCTAAAGTTTGGACCACATCCATTACCTCCAGATAAAACTGGACATCCTTGGTCTTCTTGGTTTCCATACCATGATATGGTTATGCAAATGAAAATGAAGCAAAGTAACCATATTTCTTCTTCTTCCATGAAAATCGGGCTCTCTAAATGGTATATCAAACTATAGTTCAAAATATTTTAGATGAGGCTGCTTCCATAGCTCTCTTACTCGTTTGACAAATCCTTGAAACTCTGCATTGATTTTATTTTTCCTATCCCTCTCTTGATGTTCTTCCTCAATATCATTAGGATCATACAGTTAACTTCTTGCCCCTCCTAAATCTTGGACCACATCCATTACCTCCACATAAAACTAGACATCCTCGGTCTTCTTGGTTCCCACACCATGATATGGTTATGCAACCACAGTGTTAGCAAGGAGCAATGAATAATTCTGTGTTTTTGGGGCTACCAGTCTGCAAATGCAAATTATGAAACCCAAGTGATACGTAAAAATCCATTCCAGCCTTCACAATTTTGTTATTTCTTGAATTCAAACTTAAACCAAACTCTCAAATTTTGATCCCTATTCATGTTCCTCCAGACTTTGTAAGATGAGGAAAAAGTTCAGGGCCATCTCTTTGAACTACCTCCATAGCTTCCTTATATTAACATACATGAATATGATATGATTATATATATGAAAAGGTCACTTAAAAATAGTATAATCAAAGTACAAAATGTCCTGAAGAACTATTCACAATTATATCGGCCCATCGAGGGAATGCCATAATTTGTTCCACTGATGTTTATTTGTTACATCGATGTGTTTACTTTTGTTGACTCTAGTAGTATATCAGGGAGAGCAACTTAGGAGTCAACCCGATAGGGTATTGTTACTTTGATACTATGTTGTGAGCTATTTTCATCGGACCATCGAGGGTGTTGTGATGGGGGTTCCATCGACAAAGCATTTTTAGGCCAATGGTATTGAATTTTGCTAGGAATGGGGGAAAGACTATGGGATTTCAATTTTATGGGTGCAATGGAAGCTATGATATGGATATGGTCACACAAATTTCTACATTTTGTATTGATCGTAAAATTGAAGAGTGGTGTATTTTTGTGGTATATCAAAGGTAGGTGAGGTAGAGGCTAGTGGAAAATGCCATATTTTTCCAGTCCCAACACCTTGAAACTCTACATTGATTTTATTTTTCCTAACCCTCTCATACTGTTCTTCCTCAATTTCATCAGGATCATACATTGACCTTCTTTCCCCTCTCTTTTTGGACCACATACATTACCTTTAAATAAAACTGGAAATCCTTGGTCTTCTTGGTTCCCACGCCATGATATGTTTATGCAAATGAAAGTGAAGCAAAGTAATCATCTCCTTCTCCGCTGGCTAGAAGAATGCATGCTTTATTTTTTGATACATGATATCAAATCTCTCTTCTGCTCTCATGGTTGAATACCAAAATCTATTATGGTGGCCCTCCAGAGTTCCAGTCATATTTCTTCCTCTTCCACCAAATGCTTTCCTGATCCACAAGTCTGCTAGTCTAATTGCCATTTTTTTTAAAGTTGAAGTTTCTCCTAAGTCACCAGTGTAACTCTCTCTACCTTTTCAGACTCTTCCATTGCTACAGATCATTTGTGGGATTTAATCATTTGTACCACATGGTTGATTTTATTTGAATCCTTGGATCTAAAGGAAATTTCCTTAACATAAATACTCCTAGGGAATTTCAATGTTGGCATGTAGTTGGCATTAAAGCCGATACCTAGAACATTGAAAATTATCCTTATATAAGAATTCCCTCCATCTTGTTGGCTTGTAACACTCTTGATGGTGGGTACATGAAATCTGATTTTGATTCCTCTTCTACATCAGAGGGTTCATATCCTTGATCTGATGCTTTTGAATTATCAAAATCAAAATCACTAGCTTCCATATTCAAAAATTCCCAACCACCATCTTCAATAAATTTATCTGGATCATTAGTAATAGTCTTCAAAATTGGTTTCCAGTTCAAGTTCATTTTTCTTTCATAATACTTTATATCCATGGATTTTAGCCATTCCTTGATACCATCAAGAAAATATTGAGGAATGGCGTCAATGGAGTTCAACCATTTCTCTTACTCGCTTGACAAATCCTTGAAAATATGCATTGATTTTATTTTTCCTGTCCTTCTCTTTCTGTTCTTCCTCAATTTAATCAGGATCATACATTGACCTTCTTGCACCTCCTAAATCTTGGACCACATCCATTACCTCCACATAAATCTGGACATCCTTGGTCTTCCTAGTTCCCACACCATGATATGGTTGTGCAAATGAAAATTAAGAAAATTAATCATCTTTCTTCCTCTTCCATGAAAACCAATCTCTCTAAATGGTATATCAAACTCTAGTTCAAAATATTTTAGATGAGGCTTCTCCCATAGTTCTCTTACTCACTTGAAAAATCCTTGAAACTTTGCATTGATTTTCTTTTTCCTGTCCATCTCTTCTTGTTCTTCCTCAATTTCATTAGGATCATACATTTACCTTCTTTCCCCTCCTAAATTTTGTACCACATCCATTACCTCCATATAAAACTGGACATCCTTGGTCTTCTTGGTTCCCACACCATGATATGGTTATGAAAATGAAAGTGAAGCAAAGTAATATCTCCTTCTCCATTGGCTAGAAGAATGCATGCTTAATGTTTTGATACATGATATCAAATCTCTCTTCTGCTCTCATGGTTGAATAGAAAAATCTATTATGGTGGCCCTCCAAAGTTCTATTCATCTTTCTTTCTCTTCCACCAAATGTTGGCTTGGTCCATAAGTCTACCAGCCTAATTGCCTTTCTTTTTGAAAGCTGAAGTTTCTCCTGAGTCACCAGTGTAGCTCTCTCTTCGTTTTCAGACTCTTTCATTGCTACAGATCATTTGTGGGATTTAATCATTTGTACCACATGGTTGATGTGCTTTGAATCCTTAGATCTGAAGGAAATTTCCTTAACATAAATATTGCTAGGGAATTTCAATGTTGGCATGCAGTTAGCATTAAAGCCGGTACCTGGAACATTGAAAATTATCCTTATATAAGAATTCCCTTCATCTTGTTGGCTTGTAACACTATTGATGGTGGCTAAATGAAATCTTATTATGATTCTTCTACATCAGAGGGTTCATATTCTTGATCTGACTTTTGAATTATCAAAATCAGAATCACTAGCTTCCATATTCAAAAATTCCCAACCACCATCTTCAATAAATTTATCTGGATTATTAGTAATATTCTTTAAAATTGGCCACTAGTTCAAGTTAATTCTACTTTCATAATACTTTATATCCATGGATTTTATTCATTCCTTGATGCCATCAAGCAAAGATTGAGGAATGGCATCAATGGATTTCAACCATTTCTCTTACTCAATTGACAAATCCTTGAAAATATGCATTGATTTTATTTTTCTTGTCCCTCTCTTTCTGTTCTTCCTCAATTTCATTAGGATCATACATTTTCCTTCATGCCCCTCCTAAAGTTTGGATCACATTCATTACCTCCACATAAAACTGGACATCCTTGCTCTTCTTGGTTCCCACACCATGATATGGTCATGCAAATGAAAATGAAGCAAAGTAATCATCTTTCTTCCTCTTCCATGAAAACCAAGCTCTCTAAATGGTACATCAAACTCTACTTCAAAATATTTTAGATGAGGCTACTCCCATAGCTCTCTTAGTCACTTGACAAGTCTTTGAAACTTTGCATTGATTTTATTTTTCCTGTCCCTGTCTTGTTATTCTTCCTCAATTTCATTAGGATTATACATTGACCTTCTTGCCCCTCCTAAATTTTGGACCACATCCATTACCTCCACATAAAACTGGACATCCTTGATCTTCTTGGTTCCAATGCCATAAAATGGTTATGCAAATGAAAATGAAGCAAAGTAATCATATTTCTTCCTCTTCCATGGAAACCAAGCTCTCTAGATGGTATATCAAACTCTACTTCAAAATATTTTAGATTAGGCTACTCCCATACCTCTCTTACACGCATGACAAATCCTTGAAACTTTGCATTGATTTTATTTTTCTTGTCCCTGTCTTGTTGTTCTTCCTCAATTTCATCAAGATCATACATTCACCTTCTTGCTCCTCCTAAATTTTGGACCACATTCATTACCTCCACATAAAACTGTGCATCCTTGGTCTTCTTGGTTCCCACGCTATGATATGGTTATGCAAATGAAAATAAAGAAAAGTAACCATCTTTTTTCCTCTTCCATGGGAACCAAGCTCTCTAAATGGTATATGAAAATCTAGTTCAAAATATTTTAGATGAGGTTTCTCCCATAGCTCTCTTACTCACTTTACAAATCCTTGAAAATATGTATTGATCTTATTTTTCCCGACCCTCTCTTTTTGTTCTTCCTCAGTTTCATTAGGACCATACATTGACCTTCTTGCCCCTCCTAAATTTTGGATCACATCCATTACCTCCACATAAAAAATGGAAATCCTTGGTCTTCTTGGTTCCCATACCATGATATGGTTATGCAAATGAAAATGAAGCAAAATAATCATCTTTCTTCCTCTTCCATGAAAACCAAGCTCTCTAAATGGTATATCAAATTCTGGTACAAAATATTTTAGATGAGGCTGCTTCGATACCTCTATTACTCACTTGAAAAACCCTTGAAACTTTGCATTGATTTTATTTTTCTTGTCCCTCTATTTCTATTCTTCCTCAATTTCATCAGGATCATACATTGAAATTTCTTTCCCCTCCTAAAGTTTGGACCACATCCACTACCTCCACATAAAACTGGACATCCTTGGTCTTCTTGGTTCCCACGCAATGATATTGTTATGCAAATTAAAATGAAGCAAAGTATGCATCTCCTTCTCCACTGGTTGGAAGAATGCATGCTTAATGTTTTGATACATGGTATCAACTCTCTCTTTTGCTCTCATGGTTGAATACTGAAATCCATTATGGTGGCCCTCCAGAGTTCTAGTCATCTTTCTTCCTCTTCCACCAAATGCTGGCCTGATCCACAAGTCTGCCAGCCTAATTGGCTTTGTTTTTGAAAGATGAAGTTTCTCTTGAGTCACCAATGTAGCTCTTTCTGCCTTTTTAGATTCTTTCATTGCTACCTATCATCTATGGGATTTAATCATTTACACCACATGGTTGATATGCTTTGAATCCTTGGATCTGAAGGAAATTTCCTTAACATAAATACTGCTAGGGAATCTCAATGTTGGTATGTAGTTGGCATTAATGTCGGTACCTGGAACATTGAAAATTATTCTTATATAATAATTCCCTCCATCTTGTTTTCTTGTAACACTCTTGATGGTGGCTACATGAAATGGAACCATGATGCCATATATGGGCACCAAAACAACATCATTTTTTGTATCAACCTGAATTAGAGCTCTCTAGAAACAAGGATATCTTCCAAATTTTTGTATGAAACCATCTCAGCGGATGGTTGGGAATAGCCATGTCCTGTACCAATCCCCCTACAGCCAATATTCTTGCCCTCTCCTCATTCTTTTGCAGAGGGTTGGCACTTAAGGTTATGTAGTAGAATTTACAGTTGATAGTTAAATTGTATAACAATTTTTTTTATGATCTTTACTAATATTTATTAGAATTGTTGCATGTTTTACATCATTAGAATCACATATTAGTTGTAACTTTTTTGAAATTTTATTATGGTATGTGCACTTTGATATGATGTAATATGATTATGGTTTTGTCTCATATGTTTCAATATTAGATATATAACAGAAAAATAAATTATTGCATGAAATAAATAATAAATTTTCATTTTAAACATTTATTTTTTGTAGAACACATGTCATCCAGAAGATCAAGATGATCCTCATCATAATATAGATCCAGAAAATATTGGTTCTACCGGTACAAACGACATGGAAAAGGATGATGATGACACAAATACGGAAGACATTGAGGCTGATGATAATGATGATGATGACGATGATGATCATGGTGATGATGATGATAGGGCAGTTGCTAGTAGTACCCAAAAACATTCATGATCATATAGGATGCATCATGGATCATTGTTGGTATATCGTTATGAGGATAATGATGATGATGATGATAATGGTGATTATGATGAGGCAATTGTTGGTAGTACCTAGTGACATTCATGATCATATAGACTGGATCATGGATCATTGTTGTTATATTGTTATGATGCCTCTTTTCATGGTTACTATCATATGTATCATTTTCATGGCCTACCATATTATTGAGTTGTATCATATTGAAATTTATCGTTTTCAATTATATCATTTGGACATGCATCATCTTGACTTGTATCAATTTGAGTTACATAATTTATCATTTTTACTTAGATCATTTGTACATGTATCATTTTAACTTATGTTGACTGCTGGACATGTATCATTTTGAGATGTTATTGATCTAATGGCATATTTGACTTTCACTTATTTTCCAACAAACACACCTCAAAGCCATGAAAAAAACATAAAAGGAATTAAGCTCACCATCGATAAAAGGCATCGACTGGTGTTATTTCTGAAAAAGAAAAGGAGCATTCCAGAAGCAGGTGTTAGAAAAAATAGGTGGCAGAGTCGAAGGTGGAGGAACTAGTGCAAGTCTGAGCAATGGAAAGGCGTGGGAAGTGGTAGTAGCAAGAACAATGGAGACTCCATTAACACTAAGAAGCAACAACAATCTTTCAAAGGTGAGATCATAGACAAAAGACTGCAAGCTTTGTTGGCGTCACTCATCCAATGATTCTCTGGGTGACCAAGCAAATTTTGGAGCCAGAATTCATGAGGGCCTATCACAGGTTCAAGGCAAACTCAAAAATCTCGGCCATATTCCTGGCAGTGTTACTGCATATGGGTGTGTTGAAAGATATGGGGAAGAAGCTCACACAAGATGGTCTTTGTCCATGCTTGGTCTGAGGATATCGATGTAGCCCTCAACAATATAGTACATGAGAATAAACAAATACCAATTCCCAAAAACTACTACATGCTTTGGATGCATGGTAGGGATGTTATGAAATTCCCTTTGGTTCAAACCATCGATCCAAAGGGTTTTGAGAAGTTGTAGGATGAGCATGAATGGAATGTCTTCTTCCTTCTCAGAGCATCTAATGTGGTGACAAATCATACACGAGGTTGGGCAATCCAGTATGTCGAGGATGAAGGGTTGGCAGATGATATTGTTGGAGGGGATGGCAATGATTGGTACTTTGGTTCAGGAGAAGAGTGGTGCAATGCTGACATCAAGAACCCAGGGGAAAAAGCCAAAGGTTTGGCCCACCAGAATTGTGGTGCTTACTACCCAGTGATTGCAAACTACATTTCCTATAGAAAGCAGACTTAGACAAAGGATGATGAAGATTGAAAAATTCCCAGCCTGGTAAAAGTTATATTTTGGTATACATATGATATATTAGAAACAGGGGAAGCACACTACAAAAAAACAAGAAAATAGCACCTAAAATAGTGTCGCATTTTAGTGTAGTTTTGTTCACGAATTGGGTGACTTGGTTGGTGCAAATAGGCATGGTCTTTTCGGTGCCGAATTTTGTGTCGATGTTGATACCAAACATAGTGCAAAACTTACTGTCATGATTAGCGCCGAGAAATTATAGTGCCAACAAATAGCGTCGAAAAATAGCCCCTTTGTTAGTGCTAGAAATAGCACCAAAAATAGCATCGGAAATAACATCTGAATTGGCACCCAGTCTGGCTTCCGGTTTTTCTTCTATGTCTACTCCCATTTTTGCTTCTAGTTTTGCTTTTGATTTTCTTTCTGGTTTCGCTTCCAAGTTTTCTTCTGGTTTTGCTTCCTCTTTTGCTTTTGATTTTTCTTCCAGTTTTGATTTTGGTTTTGCTTCTAGTTTTGCTTCCGATTTTACCTCCAATTTTGCTTCCAATTTGGCGTCCACTTTTTCTTCCAGTTTTGCTTCCATTTTTGCTTCTAGTTTTGCTTCTAGTTTTGCTTCCATGTTTTCTTCCAAGTTTGCTTCCAATTTTTCTTTCGATTTTGCTTCTAGGTTTTCTTCTAGTTTTGTTTCAAGTTTTTCTTCCAAGTTTGCTTCCAGTTATGCTTCTGGTTTTGCTTCCAATTTTGCTTCCAGGATTGCTTCTACTTTGGCTTCCATTGTTGCTTCCTTTTTTGCTTCTAAAAATTCTTCTTGTTTTGCTTCCATTTATTAATTTAATATGCTTTATTTCATTTTAATTAGTTTAATATATCATGCCTCTTAAATAACTCATATGATTATAGAGTAAGTAATTTAATTATTTAACTCATATGATTAAATAACAAGATAATTTTATTTTTTTGGGTTGGTAACACAATTTTTCTATATTGCTTGTAAAGATAAAAAGTACATCTATTGTTTAGTGTCATTACCCACCAAAAGAGCTTAACACTTCTCTAATTTGTTCAATTACGTTCCAGAGGTGCCAAGCATTCATTTTACCTTTCATCACGACCTGAACTATTATTGTAACATGATCATCATTTATAATTAAAACACGTGAGTCAAATATCTATAATTTAATTGAATTTGACATCCATCCTCAACAGTAAATTAAAATCATCATACGTAATAAATATCCATCCAGAAATCATCAACCACTTTTAATATATATAAATTGACAAGTCAATACTGATAAAATCATCATCATATATAACTAAAACAAGTGAAAGTCAAATATGTCAGTACATCAAAAACATGCCAAAATGATGCATGTCCAACAGTCAACATAAGTGAAAATGAGACATGTACAAATGATATAAATAAAATTGATAAACTATGTAACTCGAACTGATACAAGTCAAGATGATACATGTCCAAATGATATAATGAAAATGATACATGTCAAAATGATACAACTCAATAATATAGTACTGTAGGCCATGAAAATGATACATATGATAATAAACATGAAAAGAGTCATCATAACAATATATCAGCAATGATCCATGATGTAGCCTATATGATCATGAAAGTTAAAGGTTACTACCACCAACTGTCTCATCATCCTCAAAATCATCATCATCGCCATCATCATCATTGTCAGGAGCCTTAGTGTATTTTGTATATGTGTCATCATCATCCTCTGCCATGTGATTTGTACCAGCAGAACCAATATTTTGTGGATCTATATCATGTTGAGGATCATCTTGATCTTCTAGAAGACCCGTGTTCTACAAAATAAAAACATTTAAAATGAAAATTTACTATTTATTTCATGTAATATTTTTTTTTTCTGTTATATATCTAATATTACAACATATGAGATGAAACCATAATCATATTACATCATATCAAAGTGCACATACCATAATAAAATTTCAAAAAAGTTACAGCTAATACTGGTGATCGGGAGAAACTTCAACTTTAAAAAACAAAGCCAATTATGCTAGCAAGATTGAAAATTAAATCCCTAGTAGTATTTATGTTAAGGAAATTTCCTTTAGATGCAAGGATTCAAAGCACATCAACATGTGGTACAAATGATTAAATCCTAGAGACAACTGTAGCAATGAAAGAGTCTAAAAATTATTAAATCCCTAGCAGTATTTATGCTAAGGAAATTTCCTTTAGATTCAAGGATTCAAAGAACATCGACCATGTAGTACAAATGATTAAATCCTAGAGACAATCTGTAGCAATGAAAGAGTCTAAAAAGGAAGACAGAGCTACATTGGTGACTCAGGAGAAACTTCATTTTTCAAAAACAAAGCCAATTAGGCTGGTAAATGTGTGGATCAGGCCCACATTTTATGGAAGAGGAAGAAAGATGACTGGAACTCATGTATCAAAACATTAAGCATGCATTCTTCTAGCCAACAAAAAAGGAGATGATTAATTTGCTTCATTTTCATTTGCATAACCATATCATGGTTTGGGAGCCAAGAAGATCAAGGATGTTCAGTTTTATGTGGAGGTATTGGATGTGGTCCAAAATTTAGGAGGGGAAAGAAGGTCAATGTATGATCCTGATGAAATTGAGGAAGAATAGCAAGAGAGGGACAAGAAAAATAAAATCAATGCAAAGTTTCAAGGATTTGTCAAGCGAGTAAGAGAGCTATGAGAGTAGCCTCATCTAAAATATTTTAAACTAGAGTTTGTTATAACATTTAGAGAGCTTGGTTTTCATGGAAGAGAAAGAAAGATGATTACTTTGCTTCATTTTCATTTGCATAACCATATCATGGTGTGGGAACCAAGAATACCAAGGATGTCCAATTTTATGTTGAGGTAATGGATGTGGTCCAAACTTTAGGAGGAGCAAGAAGGTGAATGTATGATCCTAATGAAATTGAGGAAGAATAGCAAGAGAGGGACATGAAAAATAAAATTAGTGTAGAGTTTCAAGGATTTCTCAAGCAAGTAAGAGAGCTATGGGAGCAGCCTCATCTAAAATATTTTGAACTAGAGTTTGATATAGAATTTTGAGAGCTTGGTTTTCATGGAAGAGGAAGAAATATGACTACTTTGCTTCATTTTCATTTGCATAACCATACCATGGCATGGGAACCAAGAAGACCAAGGATGTTCATTTTTATGTTGAGGTAATGGATGTGGTCCAAACTTTAGGAGGGGCAAAAAGGTCAATGTATGATCTTGATGAAATTGAGGAAGAACAACAAGAGGGATAGGAAAAATAAAATCAATGTAGAGTTTGAAGGATTTGTCAAGTGAGTAAGAGGGTTATGGGAGCAGCCTCATCTAAAATATTTTGAACTAGAGTTTGATATACCATTTAAAGAGCTTTGTTTTCATGGAAGAGGAAGAAAGATTATTACTTTGCTTCATTTTCATTTGCATAACCATACCATGGTGTGAGAACCAGTAAGACCAAGGATGTCCATTTTTATGTGGAGGTAATGGATGTGGTCCAAACTTTAGGAGGGGCAAGAAGGTCAACGCATGATCTTGAAGAAATTGAGGAAGAATAGCAAGAGAGGGACATGAAACATAAAATCAATGTAGAGTTTCAAGGATTTGTCAAGTGAGTAAGAGAGCTATGGGAGCAACCTCATCTAAAATATTTTGAACTAGAGTTCCTTTCAAAGCCTCTGGTTTTATTGTTCCTACGGTAAACTATTTGGTATAGTTGGTGGAACTACCTTTCTTAGTAATCACTATTAGTGAGATTGAGATTGTTAATCAATTAGGCGCTAATTTCCTGTAGCAATAAAAGAGTCTGAAAAGGCAGAGAGAGCTACACTGGTGACTCGAGAGAAACTTCAACTTTCAAAAAAAAAAAGAAATTAGGTTGGAAGACTTATGGATCAGGCCAACATTTTATGGAAGAGGAAGAAAGATGACTAGAACTCTAGAGGCCCACCAATATGAACTTCAGTATTCAACCATGAGAGCTGAAGAGAGAGCTGATACTATGTATCAAAACATTAAGCATGCATTCTTCCAACTAGCGGAGGAGGAGATGATTACTTTGCTTCATTTTCATTTGTAAAATTAATATCAATGCAAAGTTTCAAGGATTTGTCAAGCTAGTAAGAGAGTTATGGGAGCAGCCTCATCTAAAATATTTTGAACTAGAGTTTGATGTACCATTTAGAGAGCTTGGTTTTCATGGAGTTCCTTTCAAAGCCTCTACTTTTATTGTTCCTACAGTAAATTGTTTGGTAGAGTTGGTGGAATTACCTTTCTTATAATCCCTATTAGTGAGATTGAGATTGTTAACCTTGAGAGAATAGGACTTGGGAAAAAGGAATTTTATATGGCTATTATTTTCAAAGACTACAAGCGGGATGTATTTCGCATGTACGCCATTCCTCAATCTTCACTTGATGGCATCAAGGAATGGCTGAACTCCATGGATATAAAGTATTATGAAAGCAGAATGAACTTGAACTGGTGGCCAATTTTGAATGCTATTATTGATGACCCAGATAAATTTATTAAAGATGTTGGTTGGTAATTTTTAAATATGGAAGCTACTGATTTCGATTTTGATAATTCAGAAGAGTCAAATCAGGGATATAAACCCTCTAATGTAGAAGAGAAATCAAAATTAGATGATGAAGGTTCAGAAGATGAATCTCTTATGGAGTCAGAGGAGGACAAAGAAGAAGAAGAAGTTTCTGAAGAGGATGAATTAGAAGCCGAAGCCAGAAATGCAGATAAGGAAAAAGCAGACAAGGCTAACAGTAAAGAGGAAAGGCACCAACGAAAGGTAAAGCTATAAGGAAGTGTCGAGCACCTAATATTAGAAATTCAAGAGGAATTCCTGCCAAGAGGCATAAAGTCAGATGAATTGAGTTCATCTACATCCTTGTACTATTTATTCATGCACATAAATGGCCATCTTGTAATCATAAGATTTGAGCTCTATTTACTCATCCTATGCATCAATAAACAACTCAACACAAGAGATGCAAATTGACATATTAACACAACAATATCCAACTAAGTTATTGAAACTCAACTATTGATACCTTGTTTTCCATTGAAATTACAAAATCGTTCCACTTTTTGTTTTGTAACATATTATTTTCAAATTGCTTTGGATGGCAGCCATATTTTTCCTCCTATCAAAAAATGTCACACGGACTAGTTAAACTAATTAATATGCAATCATTTACTTTTTCCAAGGAAAAATAATATCACTTAACATATTAAATATACTTACAAATGTACAGATCAAGGCCTGTAAACCTTTCTAGCCGCTGTGATGCGTGGCATGAAGTTTCTCAAGCCTAGCCTTGGAGGCCTTATCTTGAAACATATACTAATTCAATTTAACTATGCACAAATAAAATTTAAATATCATTTAATAAATTTGATATAATCTTATGAGAAAATTCAAATACCTACGTACTGTCCTCACCGAACTTCCTTTGTGCTTCATACTTCTCATATGCTTTTACAAGCTCTTTCCATATTTTGAGACTTACATCAAGTGGCCTTTTTTTGAGCCTTAGCTCGGGAGGGATTTTTTTTATCTTCTTTGTTTGGTTGCACTGAAATCTCTTGTAGTTTTGAGACATTCATAGCTTTACCTTCTTCACAGACCAACCTGTGCCAAATTCATTCTCCATGTCATGGATAATTTCTTTTTCAAGTGCATGGGTATCTTTGAGAATGGAAAATGTAGATGGTATTTGAACTATTGAAGGCATGATTCCTTCAACCTACTCACAAATGTTTTCCCAACATCCATCATTCGGAATTCCCCTAAAACCACCTCGTATTCTATCTTAGTATTGTAGCTACCAATCCAAGATTGAAAACATGGTGTGGTGGAAGGATTTTATTTCCCAGGAGTGGAAGTCTTTGCTCCCTGTTCCAGATTCTTAGAGTTTACTGTCACTGATTTCCTCTTGGATCTTTTTCTTGATCCAGGAGTGGTTGGGGAATCAATTGAATCCCTTTGACACAATTGATTTGTTTGCAATGTTTGAGGGGTATTACCAAATTATTATTTTATGAATCTAACAAGTGTTGTCCAGTCCACATTAACAATTTGTTCACTGCCTCTACCCCCAATATGGAAGCCAATTCATCTTTATCTTTGTCAGTCTCATGTCCCTATGTATATATTTAAATTATATTTCTTTTTTTGAATTTAGAAATAAAAAACTAGAAAGTAAAATTCAAAGAAACATTGGAAACATTTACAAATCTATAAATTGATAATGAATTACCTCGTTATGGACAGATTTTATTGACAATGCTCACTTCCATCCATTTCTTGACATTTTGAGGCGACCTAGGGAAAAGTATTTTTGTCCAGTCTGTCGAGGAAAACTAATTACACGCTGTTAGGTATGAAAGTTTTCATCCAGTTTGTGGTATGAATGTTTTGTTGTATGGGAAAATATGTTTGTTGGGTTTGCTTAGTGTTGATAACCTAGGGAAAATACATTCACTCAGTTTGCTTAGTGTTGATAACCTTATCATGAAAACTCTTTCATAATGCAATCTTGCATGATTTTGTCATGGCATCGGTGACTATGGCACGGCTAGGAAAAACCAAGCGGTTTTTGCATTTATTTTTAGCAGTTGCTGAACAGTGAAAATATGGAAGCCAATTCATCCTTATCTTTGTCAGTCTCATGTCCCTATATATATATTTAAATTATATTTCTTTTTCTAAATTTAGAAATAAAAAACTAAAAAGTAAAATTCAAAGAAACATTGGAAACATTTACAAATCTATAAATTGATAATGAATTACCTCATTATGGACAGATTTTATTGACAATGCTCGCTTCCCTCCATTTCTTGACATTTTGAGGCGACCTAGGGAAAAGTATTTTTGTCCAGTCTGTCGAGGAAAAGAAATTACACGCTGTCAGGTATGAAAGTTTTCATCCAGTTTGTGGTATGAAAGTTTTGTTTTATGGGAAAATATGTTTGTTGGGTTTGCTTAGTGTTGATAACCTAGGGAAAATACGTTCATCACTCAGTTTGCTTAGTGTTGATAACCTTATCATGAAAACTCTTTCATAATGCAATCTTGCATGATTTTGTCATGGCATCGGTGACTATGGCGATGCTGGGAAAGACCAAGCGGTTTTTGCATTTATTTTTAGCAGTTGCTCAGCAGTGACCAACCCAATTCCCAAATTTTCCAAGCAGTTCACTATTTCCTTGATACCCAGGTTAGGGAAAGAATATAGAGGCATCCTCGCTTCGTCCTATAATATTTTGAGCCAAATCTCAAATGGGTAGGGTAAATGTTTTTGTTGGTTTGTCAAAGGTTTTATAATTTATAATGATGGGACAATTTAGAGGTTGCCTGGACTGGTTAGGCCGCGAACAAATAAACAATCATGAATTCAAATGCAATACAAAGAGCAGTAAACAATCACAAATTCAACCTAGAAAAAAAAATTAACCTTACCTTTGGTGTCGCAAACTAAATTGAATTTCTCATAAGTTGCTAGTAGCACCCTGCTCTCTTCCTTCGCACAACGTTTTTCCCTTTTTTGTTGTCTGATTTCTTCCTCACGTGAGAAAGTTTTAAATTTTTTATTTTCATTCATTAGTCGGCATTTTAGTCGGTGTTAATTAATGCTAACTTTAGCACCAATTGTTGGTCGTTAATGTAATCTGTTTGCGACGTATAAGGCGGCATCAAGTGTGCCTAATTTAGCACCTATCATTGTTGTATAGTGATTATTTTCATTGTAGTGTATCACAGGATCCATAGTGTTGGAAATAATTCCAACTCCTGCCTTGTTTTTGTGACCACCATTGTCTCGTGGCTCCTTCATCAGCTCAGTGTAGTAGAGCAGTTTTTACTGTGATCCCGCAAGATGCTTCATCCTTCTCAGTGGTAGTGCGGTGAAAGCTTCTATGGTGGCACATGAGTCTTCCTTCTTTTCTTGGAGGTGGTGCGGTGACTCCCATGGTCATGCAAGTATTCTACCATTGGCGTGCAGTAGTGTGGTGACCACCGCTGTGCTGCAGCTCCTTCATCAACACAGTGTGGTAGAGCGGTTTTTACCGCGGTCCCACAAGTTTCTTTTTCCTTCTTGACGGTAGTGCAGTGAAATATTTTGTGGCGACATTTTTATTCACAAAGGATGCCATGGAGAGAGGATATGGATGACATAGAAATACTAAATCATTGAGAGGAAATTGGGTGGAAATAGATGAGACAACGAAATCTACTAATATAATAGAGGTAAGAAGAGAAAGCAACCTCAACCAAAGAGTTTATGAATTCACAAATGCTACAACATAGATGAGATAAAGTCATTTTTTTTTCCATGAGGCCTCTGAGGTAAAAATTATTGGTTGAAAATGTAGGGGAGTGGGGATTAAATGTGATTCTATGATTAAGAGAAAATTTTGAAAATTAGGATAGCCAAAACATGATATCAATATGTCAAATATATGACTAAAGTGAGGTTTTATTATAATTAGTGTACTAAAAATTATTTACTATGTTGTGTATTATAGGGGCGAGATGAGCCAATGGCAACAGATCATGTCATATCAAAGGAGGATACAATAGATGAAGCGGGACATCAGGTACTCAAATTTTGACTTAACTTGGGAAAAAATGATGTGATGGAATTTTGTGATACGTCCCATCTTTTTTCACAATATTATTGAAATTTTAAATCTATTATCCAACCTTGACATAAATTAATGCATGTTGTTGATTATTTTAGATGGAGATTGGAACAAATGCAGAGACTAAGCTCTCAACTAGCAAAAGAACGAGATATGTACATGGACGTGGACCTAAAACTATTAAATCATGTAGATGATAGTGGGTGGAAGAGGATATGACAATGGATACTATAGACACAGCAAATGATTGCACCGAAGAAGAGGTAGGCCAGGACTATAGTACATGGGATGAATAATTTGAGAAAATTGTTGTTTGTGGATGTTTTGTATGTCATGGAAAGAAATAATTCAAATGAGCGATTGTACAAAGAGATTACATATGATGAGCATCCAATCGATAGTATGCATCCTATAATTGATTAAAATCTAATAGGAATTGTGGTGAGGAATTTTCCAATTTGATATAAATAACATGTATACTTTGTTTAAACATTGTTTTATATTATTTAAATAACTAATTTTTTCTTAATGGATACTTGCAGGATGAATTTCTTGTGTAAAGTTTCCTAGATCACCAACTTCCAGCCTATAGGGCAATGATCATTTATCAGATGATACATCTAACAAAAATATGTGCCAATATACCAACTTGGAAGATGAGGAATTGACGAAAACAAGTAACAGAACAAGAATCGGTGTGAAGATGCATAATTTTCTTAAAGACAAGGGGAAGGTGGAGTACATACCCTATGAGAATGAATGTGATGGAGAAGATTACTTCTCCCTAAGTTTGAGATCAATTTACAAATATACATTTGATCATCAACTATATTGTGCTTGGCCTATTGATCAAAAACTACCTAGAGTGTACGAGGTGTTTCAATTTTAGGGATACAGCTACATGATATGACCCTCCAATATTCATGGAGAGAATCTAGGCCTCTTTATTGTCCAAAATGTACATGTGGGATCCAAACATAGAAACAATTCAGAACAAACCACTAGGAGATTAATTCCATATTATGGTCCATGATATTACAGTGGTGAATGGAGAGAGAAGGCTAGCAGAATATAAGCCTAGCATGTTAGCATATGGTCTAAATTCAAATATGTATACACATTGTCTCCAATTGGAAAGTGGAAAAGAAATGAATAGAGGTCATTTTATGTATATAGATGGACGTGCATACACACACAAAAATATTGCAAGATTTATAAATAGTCTTAAGGGAAGGGACCCTATTGTAAGACCGAATTGTTAATTTTTTGAGGTTATAAATGATAAAGATGGAGATATGGAAAGAGAGGTTGATAGATTGATAATGGTTGAGGCTAAATTATTGACCTTACCATTGGGGATGAGTTATTGATTGATTACCCCTTCTTAAAATGCACTCCCAGGCATGAAAGAAGAGGGAAGAACAAGGCCTCCCTCAGGATTTTTTAAGGGCAAAAAATGGAAGAATAATAAACAAGTGTGGACTGATGTTTTATAAACTATGTTGTCAAAATTATGTTTTATAGCAATTATTGTATAAAAAAGGTAGTCTATAAAATAATGTTCCATTATTCAATTGATGTATATATGTTTATACAATTTATATAATGTCTAAAATATGTATGTCGTTCATGTGCAAGTATTTTTCTATGAAGATATTTCTGACCCGAAATGGATATTTGTCATACATTATGATCCAAGATTAAGGCATGTATTTGATGATGCATTAGTAGATACTGAGAAAAATAATGATGACCAACAAAATGAGAGAGAGGGATTAGAGAACATCAAAGAAATTGAATCCATGATGATGTTGAAGATGGTTATATTTAGGCACAAGAAGAAAACAATCCAGAGTTAGATGATGTTATGGAAGATAACGATATGGATGGGATAGAAAACGATGATCCAAATACATCTGGTAACAATATAGATGGTCTAAAGTCAAATTTCAATGATGATGAATATGATGTAGGTCAAGATGAGGATGATGATAATATTAAATACTTGAAAGAACATATGAACATTGACAATGATACACTAGGTGACAATGTAGCAGGCAATAATGTTAATGACCAAGACTTCTAAATTTTCAGAATTATTTTCAATCCATGTTAAAAAAAGGATGATTCTTATGACCTAAAATTTGAAATGCTTCAATAATATTATGTTTTACTTGGACAATTGAAAACGTATTTTATTCTTCTAGCAAGTTTTTTTTATTTTCCATTATAATTCTAGACCAAACAACATAATTTGCGGGGATGGCCTTTTACACCAATCTTAATTTGTATGAAGTTCACAAACCTTTTGTCAAGGAGTAAATTACTTTTGTATATAGGAAATTTAAAGGCTTCATTTAAGAAAATATAGGTCATCTCTTTCTGAGGATAATCCACATGCAAAAAATAAAAAGCACATAAAAAAAAATTGTGCAGTAGAAAATCAGATTCAATCAGTTATGTCTTATTTCACTTGCACACTTGTCTGAAATACATATGGTATTCACCATACATTTCCCTTGACAAAGAAAACATGTTATTTCATTTATTTTTACGGTATATCTCAGAAGTGAAATTGTTGTTACATAATGATACACTGAGAAAATAATATATACAAAAACATGCAAAGAAAATGTTTGAAATTTAACATGTAACCTACTATGTTGTGCTAAAAGGAATCAAGATTTACTAGGAGAAGAAATAAAAATAAAATTTTGATGATTGTACTTAAAAGTGAACAAGATATGAAAAGTGTGGACAATGATGGTGCTGAAATTGAAAACCATGATTCTGATGATATAACTATTTTATGTCACTTGAGATAAAGAGCACATACAATTTTATATGCATAGCAAATGAAGCTTTGAAACTAGTAAACTGAAAATGTAAACACTGTAAGATTTCTCCTTAAACAATAATTCACATAGTCACTTACAAACAAGGGTGAATCATTTACATAACAGTAAAATACTATTTACAAGTACAAGAATATATACATTGTTTCGTAGAAAATAATGAATGTTTCATAGAATAGAAAACTAAAATATTATATCATCATCATATCCTTAATTACCTATTGCAATATCCTTAAATTTCTCAATCTTTGGTATGAATTGTTGGCAGAAAAAATTAGGATTACTTGGATGCTTTTTCCATTCATTTTGTATCAACATATGTTCGTGAAGACACAAAAGTTAATAAAATATTAATGCACGTAACTAATAATTATTTAAATAAGAAACTAAATTGTTAACTTTATTATTTTAAAATAGTTTCCATTTTTATGTTGAACATGTAACAAGGCAAAATAAGCTCAAATTTTCATAAAAATTAGCAGCTCTACCAACATCCACAATAAATGCTTTACTATATCAGCATATTCATTTACACAAGTACAGTATTGAGGTTCAATAACTGATATTCAATCAAATATAAGAAGAAATAAGTATGGAAAACATAAGAAAAATACAAAATGATAACACAGTCATGGAGAATCTCTGATAATAAGATGTTCTCCATTATATTGCTTCAATTGATATATATTAATAACAAAAATCTTCAAAATGGAAATGATATATGATGATGATAATTTCAAACTAGGCCTTGGTTTCCTATTTATATAAGAAGCAACAAGCTTTACAAGCCTTTTACAAAATGAAACAACCTTTCATAACTACTTCTTTTACTAACAACTATTTAATTAGCATAATTAAGGAAATAACGAGACTTGAGACATTTTGACATATGGTTCCATTATTCAACGTAGAAGACCTGTGATCATTGATCTGGAAAAATCTTCCTCTCCATGATGAATGTCAAAATTCTCTCGCCTTAGTGTCCTATTCTTCTAAAACCAACAACTATTTAATTAGCATAATTAAGGAAATAATAAGACTTGAGACATTTTGACATATGGTTCCATTATTCAATGTAGAAGACCCATGATCATTGATCTAGAAAAGACTTCCTCTCCATGATGAACATCCAAATGCTCTCACCTCAGTGTCATATTCTTCTAAAACCAAATACTTTTCCTCCCACTTATACACCGTAAAATCTGATGGCCACTTATATTCTTGGATCTTTTGCATGTTTGCAAGATGAGTTTGCCATCGACTATCTAGTAATGCCTTTGTATCATTGACAAACTTTAGATATCCCGCATCAAGAACAATCAACCCATCCATGATCTAATTTATCTTGGGAAGACTGGTATCATCATCCTCCTGTATATGAGTTACACACTTATCAACAACCTGACTAAATTATTTCTTCCACTTATCCAAGTCCTTCAACTGATCACCATCTCTCACAATTTCAGGTATATACCACTATTTCTAGGTATGGAATAAATCCATTTATTTTACAATCTTTTTATCAAACCCTTGTACATACTAAAATTCATCATTAATCATCTTCACAATTTATTCAATTGGCTTTAATGTTGTGGGTACATCAGGACTTCTTTGTACAACTTTGCATAGCTTAGCCAAAGTGTGGTGAATAGGCTTCCACCTTTTGAACAATGGATCTAATACAAGCATATGTGTCTTTATTTGATCCATTGTCTACTAAAGTGTTTTATAACTATCATGCACAATCTCCAGTTTATCCATAACTGATTTTATCCTATTCTCAAGAATCTTTCCATAACTTCGCAAATTCGTCTTTTCACTTCATCTTGGGTTTGATTGTTGGCCTTCTTTACATCATCCACTTCCTTCTCTGGAGTTTTTACCTGTTGTGCAGAAATGTTCTTCACAATATCCATTGGAGCAATAGGAGGCTTATATAACACCATATCGTTGCTTTGTGAGGGTCCTACTCCTCTTAATTTTTCTTTCAATTTGACATTCTCCATGAATAGTCTATTAACTTCATCATTTACAAACCTTTGTTCCTTTTCATACTCCTTCAATATGTCTTCTAATCCCTTAATAGTTTCTTGAGTGAACATGGTCGAATGCATGGTAATTGTGGCTGCCTCCAAACGGGTGGTATCTTGTATTGTCCTTACCATTGCTGACCCTTTCATCCCTTGAATTACATCGAATAATTTTGGCTCATGTGTACTTTTTGTTTGATCTATATGTCCAGGGTTTCAATCTTTGGGTTATACCCAGTTCCACTCACACCTTTATCAGAGTCAAATTCTGTAACTAGCATTGGATCTTCCTGAGCCCACACTTGATCAAGCATAAACATTTTCTTTAATTCCAAGCAAGGGAAAATGAGCATATTGTTCTTCAAGACCATTTCTATAGCCTTCTGGGGGCTAATGTCAATGTTGTCAACTCTTAATTCCTGGAAAGTCTGTGCTACCATTTCATTTTTCTCTAATTCTTCAATTCCTACTTTAGTTGATTCCATCCTCTCTTGAAATTATTTTATCTTCATCTTCATCAAGAAATCCTTAAACTCGGTTGTTTTAATGAATTCATCATGTTCTATGAATCTCCTGGCTTCAATTTCACTTTCATCTTCATGTACCTCTATACTTGTTTTTTATACATCACCCATCCTTTCCTCATGTTTATGGGCACTGGTCTCAAGGATGGGCTGATCAACTTTAATATCTCCTATCAATGACTGCAGTATTGTAGCCACTTCCTCAGTATCGCCCACCTCTTCAATATCCTCATAAGGTACTAACCGTTTAATGCTTCTTATCTTCTATCTTTTGGGAGGTAACTGCTCCATGGGAGGCTCAGAGGTTTCACCTGGGGTATGCTCTACAGTTGCTCCACTATCATGTTCTTGGAGATATGCTTCCTTCTTTCTGTACAAGTATTAAAATCTACCAATTATCATTTCTATCCTCTTGATGGGGTCCTTTTCCTCAACAAAGTATCCTAGGAAATCCTTGGACATCCGCTTCGTCCTTTCTTCAAGCTTCTTCATATATTCCCATTTTTCCTTCTACTAAATACATCATTATAAGTAATGCATTTCCTTATGACACCTTCTTCAAAATCCACTTGGTGTAGCATGTTCATTTTGGTAAGAACATTGTGTCTTATGTTGTTCATATAATTTTTTAGGGTCAAATGCTCTTTCTTTTTCAGATTTCAATGCATATCTTGTCTTCAAATAATACTGTATTTCCTCTAGTGTGTCTGAGCCTATAGTCCAATCTTCACACTTGGGTTTGGTTTGGGAGGAAATTGCCTTTCTTTTGCTTGTGCATTACATCTTTCTCCATCCACATCATTTGCCACATAAATTTAGGAAATGATAATCCGAGGGGCACAAATTTTGGCAGTATGTGTGGAGCAAAAGGGAATCCATAAACTTTTATTATTGTAACTTCCGGGAGGAAGAACAAATCTCCAAAATTGTGTGTATGACCCTGCTCTAGTCTTAAAGCCAAAGGTCTCAGTAGTTGCAAGATTTTGTTTGACAATATTTGTATTGCATACCCAAGAACTCAAAGGATTATGTGTACAAAGTCTTCGTAGAATACAACAAAGCTTGAATTCTTGCACCAACTGTCCCAAATATAGCACCATTTCTGGATAGGTGTGGGATTCCCTTGCTCATCTATTGTAGCCAAGTCCATTATTTTATTTCAATGGTTCCTATTCTCGTACAATATCAGATGACATAGTAGGGAATAGTTTCTTAATGTAATCGATGCTCTCTCCTCTATAAATTGGGAGAATTCATCATCTAACACCTTCTCAAGGTATGAAGAAAAGTCATATTCAATATTAGTTTCAGGGTTTTGAATTCTCATGGCCATCATTATTAGGCCTATTGGCATTTTATCTTGAGCATATATCCTCAACACTTGGCAAAGAGCTAAATATGTATTCAAAAAGTAATACTGAAAATTTGTCACATTAAATGGTTCAGTATTGGTAGTAGAGATGGGGAATGTTTTGTTACCAATGCCTCTTTTCATATATAGGGGTACCTCATCACTTCTATAAGTCTTTTTTAACCTAGCATAATCCTCCTCACTTTTCTACAGGTTTATCTTGGTCAGAGCCTACTTGTTTAAGCCAAAACACTCAATGATGGCTTTTCTAGTTATTCTACCAATACTGTGTCGTTTGGAAACCTTACTATTTTGGTAGCTAAGTGATAGTGTTTGGCTAGAAGACTGATAAATTCTACATCAAGAAACACATTTGGGACAATCAACCTTGCTATATCAAACATCCAAGCATTTGACACTAGAATCTTCTCATTTCTCTTACTGTAAAAATACCAAAATAGGTCCCATCCAGATTTGGAAATGAGGGCATCCCTACAACTTTGTGCGGTTTCCATGAGAAAATTCTTATTACCCTCTTTAGTAGACCCTAGAAGTATCTAATATGGATTGATGGAGTGGTCTCTTGTTTACTTTAGGTTCTACATCTTTAATTTTAGGTTGACTTTCTTTTACTTCTGATTGTTTTGTTTTAGGATAGAGTGCTTTCTTCTTTACTTTAGGTTCTTCATCTTTAATTTTAGGCCGACTTTCTTTTAACTCTGATCATTTTCTTTTAGGAGGCATGTTTCAATTTTCTATACTATGGATTCAGATGAAAAAACCTTGAAAGATTTTTTAAATTAGCAAAGCTCTTTCAGAGAGTTTTCGTGCACTTACCCGAGTATTTCACGCTTGGAGGACTTCTTCTTCTCATATCCTTAGCTTCTTCCATGTTAGTGCGCTGCAATTGAGTGCAATATTGGGAAATCTCACTTATCTTTGGATGGTGCGGTCTTCAGTCATATTAGTTTTGACAACTCTTAATAATTTAACAATATTTAATTTTGGCAATTGATGTGATTTTCTACATTTATTGCTATAAATTGTAATGATGCCACGATAATCATACTAGCACCGTCTCTTATTATACTCATTGTGGTATGGAAGTGTTTTTCCCTTCCCTTCTACTGTTTATTGTACTATTTCCTTCCTCAAGGCTTCTTGCCTCGGGGTTATGGTGTATACCGCTCTACCACATATGTTGCTCACCTCCGCGATAGTATAGCGGTGTATGCTTTTGATCATTACTTGAAGAGTGTCGATGAGACAATCTTATTTGTCTTATCAATATCTCAATGTATCATCGATATTAGATTTTATGTTCCTCTGATGTTTGTTTCCGATGTTGATGAGACAAGTTAATATCTCTTGCCGATATGTCATTGTCTCATCGATATTTTCTTTCGGTGGCATTTATTTATATATTAGTGTAACTCTGCCATGTCGGGGAGACTTGTGATTATCACTGTGGTATAGCAATGTTTTTCCCTTCCCTTTTGATGTTTACAGCACTACTGCCTTGATCAAGGCTTCTTTTTGTGGGGTTGCGGTGTACACTACTCTACCGCATATGTTGCTCACCTTCCCAGTGGTATAGCAGTGTACGCTTTTGATCATTACTTGAAGACTGTCGATGAGATAATCTTATCTGTCTTACTAATATCTCAATGTCTCATCAACATTACTTCGTTATATCCAAGAGTTGTGTTTCATCAAGCACTTGTAGATATATCTTGTTGATGTGACAAAAGTGATTCTTTCCTTGATATGCTTGTATCTTGTTGACATTTCACTATTTTACATCATTGATGAAACATATAAATGTCTTTTTGACATAGGGGTGTCTAATCCGACGCTAAATCTGAAGCTAAAGTCAGAGCTACACATGACACTAAACTCAAAGCTAGTTTTGGCACTAAATACAACGTTAATTTCAGCGCTAGTTAGCACCAAAATTAGCATCGACTTGTATTGATTGGTATAATAAACACCAAACATTGTGCCATCTCGATAAATAGTGCCAAGGTTTTCAAAAAATTGTCAAAAAATACATTAAAACGGTGGGTGGAAGCAAAAAATAGAGCAAAAAAGTGAGAAAATCACAGAGATTTGTTGTAGTGGCAGTAGCGGATAGGAGTCAGTCCTGGTTGGCATTTCCTCAGTCTAGAACTAAGCCATTTTGTAACTAAAAATGTATCAGCATAGGTAGGTAGGGTAATGGTATCTAAAACACATCGCCATTTTGTTAAAGGCCTGCAAGTAAATTTTGGTCAGGAACTCATGTAAAATATTTTGTGAAGAAATACAGGGTGCTGCCCCTTAGTAGTGATTTAACTAGCAAAAAAATAATAATTATCTTCTTTTTTTTGATACGTAATTATCTTGCTATTTAATCATATGAGTTAAATAATTAAATTACTTACTCTATAATCATATGAATTATTTAAGAGGCGTCATATATTTAACTAGTTAAACTGAATTAAAACATGTTAAATTAATAAATGAAAGCCAAACTAGAAGCAATCTTGGAAGAAAAATTGGAAGCAAAATTGAAAACAAACCTGGAAGAAAAACTAAAAGTAAAAATGGAAGGAATGCATGAAGCAAAATTGGAAACAAATTTGGAAGCAAAACCGGAAGCAAATCTGGAACGAAAACTAGAAGAAAAACTGGAAGCAAAATTCAAAGCAAAATTGGAAGCAAAACTAGAAGCAAAATCAGAAGCAAAACCAGAAGAAAAATTGGAAGCAAAACTGGAATCAATCTTGGAAGCCAAACTAGAAGAAAAACTGGAAGCACAAGTGGAAGAAAAACTAGAAGCAAACCTAGAAGAAAAATTGGAAGCAGAATTGGAAGCAATACTGGAAGAAAACCTGGAAGCAATACTGGAAGAAAACCTGGAAGCAAATCTGGAAGCAAAACTGGAAGCAAAACCGGAAGAAAAAATGGAAGCACAACCAGAAGCAAAAGTGAAAGCAAAAGTTGAAGCAAAATTGGGAGAAAAACTAGAAGCAAAAATGGGAGCACACATGGAAGCAAAACTGGAAGTCAATTTGAGCACCAATTTAGGTGCTATTTTCGACACTATTTTCTGGTGCTATTATCGGTGCTAAAGAGGACGCTATTACTGGCACCACATTTGTGGTGTAAAATCCGACACTAAAGTGGATGCTAAAGACGGAGTAAAATCCGGCACAAAATCCAACGTCGAAACAAAGAAACGTTTTTATGCCGACTTTGGTGTCGTGAGATGGCTCTAATTGATGGTCTTAAATACACTAAAATGCGACACAAAATTTGGCGCTAATTACCTATTTTTCTATAGTGAGTGAGCCTACTTTATATATCAAAATTGATAAAGAAGGTAAAATGTTGATAGTTTGTCTTTATGTAGATGATTTTATCTTTATGGGAGAGCTTTCAATAAGTTCTTGTAAGACAACCATGATGAAAGAATTTGAGATGACTGGTCTTGGTCTCATGAAATATATTTTGGGAATAGAAGTTAAGCAATCAAAAAATGGTATTTTTATTTCTTAGTTAAGGAATGCAAGTGATGTATTGAAAATATTTAATATGTCAAATTGCAAACTAGGCCCTACTCCAGTTGTGACAGGACTAAAATTAAGCAAGGAATATGATGGTTCATCAATTGATCCTAGATTGTTTAAAAGGCTGGTTGGTAGTCTCATGTATTTGACTACCACAAGGCTTGACATCATGTATGGTATGAGCCTTATCTCAATGCTCATGGATTTTCTAAAAGAATCTCATTGGCAAGCTGAAAAAAGGATATTGAGGTACGTATGTGGAACTAAGAACTATGGAATTTTATATTCAGTTGTAGATGATTTCAAACTCATTGGATACACGAACAACGATTGTGCTAGTAGCATAGATGATAGAAAAGGTACTTTTGGTTATTACTTTCATTTTGGATCAGGATTTGTTTCATGGGATTCAAAGAAACAATCCATTGTCACACTTTCTTCAGCAGAAGTGGAGTATGTGGAAGCCACATGAGAAACATGTCAAGTCATATGGATGAGAAGAATGTTAGCTGAGTTGATGCATAAACAAGATGAAGCAACAAAGATTTACTTTGATAATAACTCAAGCCATTGTATTGTCTAAAAATCATATTTTTTTATAAAAGAAGCAAGCACATAGATAGTAGATATCATTTTATAAGACAGTTAGTGAATAACAAAGAAATATGTTTGGAGTTTTGTAGATCAAAAGATCAATTTGTTGATATTTTCACTAAACCATTGGCAAAATATGTATTTGAATACTTGAGAAGTTGTTTGGATGTTTGTGCTGAAAATAAATGCTCCAAAAAATTTGTGCTACAGTGGATGTGCTAGAAAATTTTGAACAGAAGACAGACGTGCCAAAACTTTTTAGATAGAAGGTAAATGCGTCAAAACTTTTCAGACAAAAAGTAGTTGTACTGAAAGTTTTGAGACAAAAAGTGGATGCACCAGAAACTTTTGAATAGGTTGATGCATTGAAAATTTGGATGTGCTAGAACTTTTAATGCGTCAAAACTTTGGATGCGTCAAAATTTTTTGTGAAGAAAATGGATACGCTGGAACTTTTTGAGAAGAATGTTGGGAATGAAGATGAATGCTCTAGAATTTTTTGAGCAGAATGCCAACTAGTTGAGATTAAGGGGGAGTGCTAGAAATATGTAATCTCAAGAATTAGTATGCAAATATTCTCCAGCTAAGCATGCGTACGTACTTTAATTAGAAAATTTTGGAGAATATTTTTGGGAGATTTGATATGATCTTAATTAATTGCCTATTTACTCTCACATTTACTCTCCAGCGAAGGCTTGTCAGGAAATAACTCACATGAGGATGGACAACTTCTCTACTCATAATTAATGTTGATCTAGAAGAGAAATTGTCCTTAGGTATTTATACTAAATTGCTCCATTATCTCACTAATGTTTAAACCAGAACCCTGCCACTACTTGTTGTTCATAGTTGGTACAACACAACCTTGCGACATATTTTTCAGCGTTATGCATCTTAATATTGGGACTAGTGGTTTCAGCTACCATCCAAACCAAGACCTTATCACAACTGTATAAGAGTTATGTCTTGTTATTGGCTTGGGTAGTTCTAACCATCACACTCTCTTACAAATGCTATCTAGTATTTTTAAACCACAAACCCTCTTTTTGGCTGAGTTGGTTTTTTTTTTCTTTTTTAAATTCAAATCCTTGATTTTGTTTGACTTCATGACAATTTAGTTATTTAGGGTCTTATATGAACAAGAACTTGTGGCAGAGTAATTTATTTCATCCAAGTTCAAGATGCCATTATTTTCCAATCATTCAAGGGGGTCAATAATTCATTCCCTCGTAAAGATATTACCAATTTAATTTTCAATTTAAACATTTCTCTACAAAATACATAAATTTTTTAGTTTTTGGGAACAAAATTCATGTCCCTTTATTATTTTTGTTGAGTGATTCTTTGTGAAATAATCATTGCAAGATGCATTAATATTTAATCATAAAGGTATACCTTATGTGGTCTGGATAGTTAAATTGGCATTCAGCTGCCTCGCTTATTAAATTTTAGTATTCTTATCATTCAGGTCACCAGTCATCTTTCATCCATCATGGAGTTGTTGCTTCACCCCCAAAGATTGATGCAAAACAATGAGTTATATCTGACAATCCCGACTACTACTTCAACTCTCTGTGGTATATTGTGTCTAGCTCCAACTCGAGAAGTTTCTCATGCAGCTTCTCCTTTCACTGTTTATGTTGCAATGTGTAAGGTAAGCCACATTTTGTTGTGACCAGGAGTGTAGTTACATCTTTCTCTCCATTTGTTAATGGACATATTTTTCTTCAGTAGAAACAGTGCAAGAATACTTCAACGTTGAACATGACGCTTCCAAGCATTTGGTTATTTTTTCCTACTGTTGTTGAGGCTCTGTGACTTTTTAAGTTATTTTCTTCTCACCCATTTTTCTCTGTGTTTAATGCCTAATTCTTGCAATTATATATCAAAACCACTTGTAGCATTTTCTACCGAAAAACTCCTAATTGTGTCTTCCGCGTCAAACAATAGGAACCATTGATAAAGTTGTTTTTGACTGTAGTTACCAGATCTGCTCAAATCGAGTTTGGAACAAATGTCTTCAATTGGTTTGATTAGTTCTACACGTTTTTTAAACATAAATAATGTTTTCATATAAAACTATCGAATAAGAAATAAAATGTTGGCTACAATATATAACCAGAAAACAACGTAATGCGTATAAAACTAAAATCCATCTAGATGCTAAACCTCAAACATGACTATCCTTTTTAAGAAAAATAGTGCTTGTGAATTGTTCAGGATGCAGTTTATAAAATTACATATAATATCAATGTATTTTTAGTTTTTATATTTATCTAGACCAACTCTGGCCCTCTAGGACATACTCATATTTCAAACCCTTTCCTCCTCTTTCCAAACTGAATATGTTATAGTGGATAACCATGTTCTCGACTGTAGAAACTAACCAATACTACGTAGAGAAATTAGTTACATGCTTTATAGGAATTCATAGAGTAGGTATTTCTAATAATAATCATATTTGTAATGGAGGCAAGCGTAGCAAATGAGAAGAAAATTTATTACATGCATTATTGAATCTTTTGATTCATTTTAATTAGAAACTCATGTCAAATGACTTTGGTTTAGTTGTAGAAGTTGGTAGTAGCAAGAGAGGGTGGAAGGGAATAGACCCCTAAAATGAAAAACTACTAACAATGGCTACATGCCTTTTAATAATTTATATTCTTGAGTCCATTGAAGTTCTTATGTAGTGACTTTTTGCAAATTGCACTGATATAGAATTAGGGGGTGGCAATAGCAGTAGATGGAATTTTCTTACTCAAATTCTAGATTAGAGCTTTCTCTACCAATGTACTAGTACAGAGCATAAGCACAACACCTTTTGTAGGGTAGCTACAAAATTTTAGGCCCATGATCTCAAGTTAGTTTCTTCAAGGTTTGAAACTTATGTCATGGAAAAAATGATGTAACCTCTGAATCTTTCTAAGACAGGGCAGATGTGTAATAGTTGATTGATGGGCTCCCACTGTCAATTTATTTTCTTTATTTTTTTGTTGTTCGTGTGTTCCTCTTTTTGGGTGGTGACTGTCAATCTAGCCAAAGGTTTTAATCTGCATTAGTTTTGGTATCAGAGAAATCAAAAATGGCCTAGAGGGGAGTCTGTGTGAATTGGAGAAGAAGGGGCAGGAGAAATGGTGGCCTTCGTAGGAATGTTGCTAATGCTATAGACCCTATGGAGAGGCTTATTAAAGCCTTAAAAATCCAAAGTTCTAAGATAAAGGTCGATATTTCTTATTTTAATGGTGAGCTCAACCCAGATGCTTTTCTAGATTGGGTCCAAGAATTGGAGAAGTATTTTGACATTGAGGATATTGATGAGGATGAATTGAAAAGAGTGAAAATTTATGCATCTGTGTTGAAGTTGCATGCAGCCCTGTGGTGGGAGAACATACAAATTTCAAGAAGAAAAGAAGGGAAAAATAAAATTAAGCTTTGGTCTAACACACTAAACATTTGAGAGCTCAATTTTTGCACTTTGATTAGCGACAAAAATAGTTTTAAAGATTTCAAAATCTAAAACAAAAGGACCGGTCAGTATAGGCTTAAACTGAACAGTTCAGGCTTATACTAGACAATTCATGAGGCTTCAGATTCAAACGGATATACAAGAAAGTGAAGGGAAAATAATAGCTAGGTATGTCAATGGACTCAAGTTTCAACTTCGGGATGACCTCGCATTGTTGAAAGTACCTACGATGGATGAAGCTTATAATTGGTGAGACACATGATATTTCCAGTTCATGATCATGCTAATGAGTTCATCTGGATGTAACTGTGAATTTTTGTTGGTCTTTTGTACACACAATTATATGGGTATGTGCAAGATCATGATGGGCCAAAAAGTGGCGATATATTTAGATAGCTAAGAGAGAGGTTAATGTTATCACGGTTTTTCTCTAAACTTGCATTGAAAGATGTGAAAATGAGATGGGGAGCATAGACAAAAATATGAGAAAATTTGGCAAATATTGTTAATTAACACGTCCAAAGTAGGCCATTTGGCGAGTGCCAAATGGCCTCCTTTGCATAGAACTAGAATTTCCCCTCTTTGGTGAACAACTTTGATAATGCTCAGAGTGCACAGTTTATGATCGTAGATGGATAGTCGAGGTTTTACCTTTCATGCCTTCTCTAACTCGTTCGTTACCATTACTGGATAACTCTTTATCCCTCTGAAGTCTCTATCTTGCAGGTCTCACTCCCTCCCACGCAGCCTAGACTACTCTCTCAGAGCAATCCCCTCTCTCAGGTCTCTTTCCCTCCCACATAGGCACCTAAATAAATCTCACTTCAACTCCCTTTCTCACTCTCCCTCTTTTGTCTTTTTATCTCTCACTCCATCTCCCTCTCTTAGGTTGTTATCTTTCTCTCTTTGTCTCTCTCTCAAGTCTCTCCCTCCTACCCTTTCTCTGTCTCTTAGGTCTGTCACTCACTCACTCCCTCTATCTCTCTCCCATTCCCTCTCTCTCACTTACTCTATCTCTCTCCCTCTCTCTCTCACTCTCTCTCAGGTATCTCCATCCCCCCTCTCTCTCACACAAACACACACACTCCCTCTCTCTCCCACTCCCTCTCTCTCACTCTCTCCCACATTGTCTCTCTCCCTCTCTCTCCCACTCCCTCTCTCTCACTCTCTCCCACTTTGTCTCTCTCCCTCTCTCTCAGGTCTCTCCCTCCCACCCCCTCTCCCTCTCTCTCTCTCAAGTATCTTTGTCCTACCCCCTCTCCCTCTCTCTCTTTGTCTTGAGTCTCCTCCTCCTACCCCCTCTCCCTCTCACAGTCCTCCTATCTCACTCCCTCTATCTATCTCCGTCTACCTCTCCATCTCTCTCAAGTATCTCCCTCCCACCACCTCTCCCTCTCTCTCTCAAGTATCACTCCCACCACCTCTCTCTCTCTCAAGTCTCTCCCTCCCATCCACTCTCCCTCCCTCTTTGTCTCTCAAGTCTCTCCCTTTTACCCCCTCTCCCTCTTTCAGGCCTCTCTTTTTCTCTCTCACTCACTCCCTCTATCTCTCTCCCACATCCTCTCTCTCTCACTCCCTCTATCTCTCTCCCTCTCTCTCAGATAACTCCCTCCCACCCCCTCCCACTCTCTATCTCTCCCTCTATCTCATGTATCTCCCCCCACCCCCTCCATCTCTCTCAAATCCCTCTATCCCAAGTACTCCCTCTCCCTCAAGTATTCCCTCCTCCCTCAAGTACTCCCTCTCCCTCCCTCCCCCTCTCCATCTCTCAAGTCTCTTTCTCTCACTCCTTGTATCTCTCCCATCTCTCTACCTCTCACTCCCTCTCTCTCCTACTCTCTTAGGTATCTCCTTCCCACCCCCTCTCTCCCACTTTTTCTCCCTCTCCTCTCTCAGGTGTCTCCCTCTCTCTTATGTTTCTCCCTTCCACCCCCTCTCCCTCCCTCTCTCTCACTCTCTCTCTCTCTCTATGTCTCTCTCCCTCTCTCTCTCCCACTCCCTCTCTCTCTCACTCACTCTATCTCTCTCCCACTTTGTCTCTCCCTCTCTCTCTCTCACTCCCTCTATCTCTCTCCCACTTTGTCTCTTTCCCTCTCTCTCACTCCCTCTATCTCTCTCTGACTTTTTCTCTCTCCCTCTCCCTTGGGTCTCTCCTTCCAACCCTATCTCCCTCTTTCTCTCTCTCAAGTATCTTCGTCCTACCCTATCTTTCTCTCTCTCTCTGTCAAGTCTCCCCTCCTACACCCTCTCCCTCCCACAATGACTCCCTCTCTCTCTCCATCTCCCTTTCCCTCTCTCTCAAGTATGTCTCTCCCACCACCTCTCCCTCTCTCTCTCTCTCAAGTAGAGGGTTTAGGGATTAAGGGTTAAGGGTTGAGGGTTGAGAGTTGAGGGATTAGGGTTTAAGGGTTAAGGGTTGAGTTTTGAGGGATTAAAAGGGTATAGGGGTTGAGGGATTAAGAGGGTATAGGGGTTGAGGGATTAGGGTTTAAGGGTTGAGGTTTGAGGGATTAAGAGGTTATATGGGTTGAGGGATTAGGTTTTAAGGGTTGAGGTTGAGGGATTAGGGTTTAATGGTTGAGGGATTAAGAGGGTATGGGGGTTGATGGATTAGGGTTTAAGGGTTAAGGGTTGAGGGGTTGATGGATTAAGAGGGTATAGGAGTTGAGGGATTAGTGTTTAAGGGTTAAGGGTTGAGGGTTGATAGGGTATAGGGGGTTGAGGGATTAAGATTATAGAGGGGTTGACTGATTAGGGTTTAAGGTTTAAGGGTTGAGGGTTGACAGGGTATAGGGGTTGAGGGATTAGGGTTTGAGGGTTGAGGGTTAAGGGTTAAGGGTTGAGGTATTAAGATTGTAGAGGGGCTGAGGGATTAGGGTTTAAGGGTTGAGGGGTTGAGGGATTAAGAGGGTATAGGGGTTGAGGGATTAGGTTTTAAGGTTTAAGGGTTGAGGGTTGACAGGGTATAGAGGTTGAGGGATTAGGGTTTGAGGGTTGAGGGTTAAGGGTTAAGGGTTGAGGTATTAAGATTGTAGAGGGGCTAAGGGATTAGGGTTTAAGGGTTGAGGGGTTTAGGGATTAAGAGGGTATAGGGGTTGAGGGATTAGGGTTTAAGGTTTAAGGGTTGAGGGTTGACAAGGTATAGGGGTTGAGGGATTAGGGTTTGAGGGTTGAGGGTTAAGGGTTAAGGGTTGAGGTATTAAGATTGTAGAGGGCCTGAGGGATTAGGGTTTAAGGGTTGAGGGATTAAGAGGGTATAGGGGTTGAGGGATTAGGGTTTAAGGGGTGAGGGTTGAGGGATTAAGAGGGTATGGGGGTTGATGGATTAGGGTTTAAGGGTTACAGGTTGAGGGATTAATATTGTAGATGGGTTGAGGGATTATGCATTAAGGGTTAAGGGTTGAGGGTTGACAGGTTATAGGGGTATAGGGGTTGAGGGTTTAGGGTTTAAGGGTTGAGGGTTGAGGGTTGAGGGATTAAGAGGGTATGGGTGTTGAGGGATTAGGGTTTAAGGCTTAAGGTTTGAGGGTTGAGGGATTAAGAGGGTAGAGGGGTTGAGCGATTAGGGTTTAACAATTGAGGGTTGAGGGTTGAGGTATTAAGAGGGTATAGGGGTTGAGGGATTAGGGTTTAAGGGTTGAGGGATTAAGAGGGTATGGGGGTTGATGGATTAGGCTTTAAGGGTTAAAGATATAGGATTCACAGTTTAAGGTTTCCACTCCCTCTCTCTCCCAATCCCTCTCTCAGGTCTTCCCCTTGACCATATAACTCAATAAATTTTTTCCCTCTCAAGTTTGTCTCTCTTGGGTCTCCCTCCCTCCCATACTACCTACACTAATCAGTGTCACTCCAATTCCCTCTCTCACAATCCCTCTCTATCAGACCTCACTTACCTCCCACCCTACTTTCTTAGGTCTCTCCTTCCCACCCCCTCTCTCCCGCTTTGACTCCCTCTCCTTCTCTCAGGTGTCTCCCTCCCACCCTCTCTCCCTCTCTCTCTTAGGTTTCTACCTCCCACGCCCTCTCCCTCCCCCCCCCTCTCTCTCAAGTCTCTCCCTCCTACCCCCTCTCTCTCTCCCACTCCCTCTCTCAGGTCTTCCCCCCACCATATAACTAAATAAATTCTTTCCCTCTCAAGTCTATCTCTCTTGGGTTTCACTCCCTCCCATGGTACCTACACTAATCAGTGTCACTCCAATGCCCTCTCTCACAATCCCTCTCTGTCAGGCCTCACTTACCTCCCACCCTACTTTCTTAGGTCTCCAATGCCCTCTCTCACTTTGAATCCCTCTCCTCTCTCTCCCAGGTGTCTCCCTCCCACCCTCTCTCCCTCTCTCTCTTAGGTTTCTCCCTCCCACGCCCTCTCCCTCCTACCCTCCTCCCCCTCTCTCTCTCTCTCTCCCACTCACTCCATATCTCTATCACTCCTTTATCTCTCTCCCAATCCCTCTCTCAGGTCTTCCCCCCCACCATATAACTGAATAAATTCTTTCCCTCTCAAGTTTGTCTCTCTTGGGTCTCACTCCCTCCCATGTTACATACACTAATCAGTGTCACTCCAATCCCCTCTCTCACAATCCCTCTTTGTCAAGCCTCACTTACCCCCCACCCTACTTTCTTAGATCTCTCTTTACCACCCCTCTCTCCCACTTTGACTCCCTCTCCTTCTCTCAGGTGTCTCCCTCCCACCCTCTCTCCCTCTCTCTTAGGTTTCTTCCTCCCATTCCCTCTCCCTCCCCCTCTCTTTATCTCAATTCTCTCCCTCATATCCCCCCTCTCTCTCTCTCCCACTCCCTCTCTCATGTCTTCCCCCCCCACCATATAACTGAATAAATTTTTTCCCTCTCAAGTCTGTATCTCTTGGGTCTCACTCCCTCTCATGCTACCTACACTAATCAGTGTCACTCCAATGCCCTCTCTCACAATCCCTCTCTATTAGGCCTCACTTACCTCCCACCCTACTTTCTTAGGTCTCTCCTTCCCACCCCCTCTCTCCCACTTTGACTCCCTCTCCTTCTCTCAGGTGTCTCCCTCCCACCCTCTCTCCCTCTCTCTCTCTTAGGTTTCTCCCTCCCACGCCCTCTCCCTCCCCCCCTCTCTCTCTCAAGTCTCTCCCTCCTACCCCCTCTCTCTCTCTCTCCCACTCCTCCCTCTCTCTCACTCCCTCTATCTCTCTCCCACTCCCTCTCTTAGGTCTTCCCCCCCCCACCATATAACTGAATAAATTCATTCCCTCTCAAGTTTGTCTCTCTTGGGTCTCACTCCCTCCCATGCTACCTACACTAATTAGTGTCACTCCAATGCCATCTCTCACAATCGCTCTATGTAAGGCCTCACTTACCTCCCACCCTACTTTGTTAGGTCTCTCCTTCCCAGCCTCTCTCTCCCACTTTGAATCTCTCTCCTTCTCTCAGGTGTCTCCCTTCCACCCTCCCACGCCCTCTCCTCTCTTTCTCTCAACTCTCTCCTCCTACCCCCTCTCTCTCTCTCCCACTCCCTCCCTCTCTCTCTCACTCCCTCTATCTCTCTCCCATGTTGTCTCTCTCCCTCTCTCTTATGTGTCTCCTTTTCAAAACAACATATTTGGCGCTCCACAAATTTGGTGAGTGCCAAATGTTTTTTACCTTGAAACGGTAAAATAAGGCTTGACCCTGTGATTCAGGCCCACATTCTCATGAAGTTGTCTGGTTGAACGCTTTATCCGAGTCAGAAATGCCTTTTTTTATGTAGTTGACTTCATATTGTACCAATCTATGCTTGACCCATCACCTTTTTACCATCAATCTGCATGGTAGACAACGTAGAAGACATTTTGAATTTTCTACATCATTTTACATTATCTAAGGTAATATATTTATTTTGGTAAATTGAAATGTTTATATTTAGTATATTTGTTTATTTTTGATAGTATAAACTAAATTTTCTTAATGATTTTATTAATCATAACAATTGGACATAGAATTCAACATTGAATTAGATGGGATTTGCATAAAAAAGTTCAATTTTTATGAGTTTGAAGAACAAAAAAATTATAAACATGACATTTAATTAACATAAATTTACTTATGAATTCTATTTGCATTGCTTATAGTAGTCCATTTCGAGCATGGCTAGTGGAATTCGCTGTATTTCATTCTTTTTCAAGTAATCTGGAAAACTTTTTTTTTCATCTAGTTTGGAAAACCTAATAGCTTTCATCAATGTTAATGCAAGTGTCCATTAATTTTTTTGTTCCATAAAAAATTCACCTTCATTTAACATGTTCTTAGATAAATTCAAGTGAGTTGACATAGTTGTTAATTCAATTTTCCATTCATTCATACCATTTACCTTTCTAATAAATTAAAAAAATGGGAAATTTTGTGCAATTCAAAATGCTTATTGTCTTTCTAAGTTACCTCATTGCTAGAGAAATAGTGAATAATTATAAGATATAGCATCACAAACCCTTCTTTGAATTCATATTCTTCATGACTTCGTTGACAGTGAAAAAATTTGTTTTGAGAAAAATAAACACAAGAGTCTCTAGTTTTCATTTAGGTGGCAACAACTTATACCCTAGGTCAGTGATGCAGAGCAGGGAGACAAAACCTTCAACAATAATTTAATTAGATCAGTTTCAAACAATCTTCAATCTCAAAAACATCAATTCAATGTTGAACTAACCAATTCACATCTAAAACAAAACAAAGATCATCCATAAATAACAAGCTATGCTTTTCAAGATGACTACCATTCTAAACCTCTAGAATATTTTAACAAAACCCACAATAGGTAAGTCTATTGCTTGAAATATTGTATTCATACAACAATCAATCCTAACAAAAAGAAATAAAATCAATATTACCAGAAAATCTAATCTGTGAATTGTTCATCATAACCTTTACAAAGTTCAAGTTCAATAATGCTAGTCAAAAGGTCCACAACTTCAAAATCAATGTTCCAAGCCTCTGGTGCAGGAGCACCTTGTAAGCTCAATTTTGTCAAAAATGCGATCTTTAGTGAGCATGGTCAAATTCTAGGATTTTAGTTAATGTTGAGTACATTGTGTTTAGTAAGGTCAATTAGACCATTTTATAATGTATTTGGAGCTAAGGGAGTTCAGTTGTGTCATAGCTTGCAATTTGGCTAAATGTGGTCAGATATTTTGCTAAAACATGCAAAAGTTCCAAAGTTTGAGGGAGTTGGAATGAAATCAAAATATGTTTAATAACCTTAAATTCCTTGAAGGAGAGGTTGTTGGTTGATTTTAACCCCATTTTTTTATCAAGAAGAACGTTATTTTTTAGAAATTTATTGGTTTCTCTCACTTTTCTTGTTGTTGTATGGCCTCTACGAACTCTAAGATGATATGAAACTGGTTGGATGTTATAGAGTAATGAATTATATTTCATTTTCATGTATTTATAGGTTCTAACTCTTTGTATAGCGAAAGTTATATTGTTTTTACTGCTACTACCTACTTTCACAGTGTTCTTGGATTGGGGGGTTTCATTATGTAATTCGACCCATTACACTTTTTCTGCCTATTGTAACTTGTGAAATGGGTCCTCTAACTTTTAAAATACATGGCTAACCTATTTAGAATGTTGTGGGGTCAAGGTTGGGTGTTTGAGATGACGTTCTAAGACTGTAGAAGGGTGTTTTCATGGTGAAAATTAGGGCTTCAAGTGGTGTTTTGACAAAATGTAGGAAGGAGTGTCCATGTAATGTATTATTCACCATGTACAGGGTCTAGTAAGTGTGTTTGGTGCTTTGTATGGGTCTGGCAGGTCTAGGAGATAGGAGTTTCATTAAAAACCCAAGTATTTTGCTTGAAATTGAGGGTTTGGTGTATTAGGGGTCTAGAGGTCTTGGACCTGGAAAAAAATCAGGAAATTGGAGGTTTTGACACATAAAATACTTATTTTTCAGGATTTTGAGTGAATATGTAGTGTTTAAAAGGTACTCTCTTTGTAAATTAGGCCAATTGAATAGCCTTTTCCAAGGTGGGTCTATTGGAAGTCATTGTTGGTCCAAAGGAGTCAATGTTGGGGTTTACCTATGTTTTATAACTTGCAAATGGGTATCTTAATCATCCATGATTTTGTCAAGTGTTTTGGAAAATCTTGGTAAAAATGTCCTTGAACCGGGTTACCTATGCTACAAGGGAAAGCTTGGTAGAAGTTGGGATTTTTAGTTGAACATCTGGTTTTGCTTTGGAATCTAATTGATTCTCATTGATTTGTTGTATTGAATTGTTTCCACCCCTCTCTGCCTCAAAAATGGTGTTTCTTGGTAAGTTAAGTGATCAAGTTGTGTGTAAGTCTGTTAAGAGCCTTCCTCTAAATCTTTGAACAATTTCATTATGGATCCCTACATGTACTGCATTAGCCTCTAGGTACATTGCCAACTCTTCAAACACACTCAAAATCCCTACTCTAATATCTAACCCTACAAACATCTAACTCCATCATGTATGAAAAATATTGTGTAGCATAGACATGTTTGATAATTCCAAACAACTCGTTGTCTTCTTTCATAAAATGCTTTGGTGTGTTTCATATTTAATGCAATGTAATCAACGATATAAATATTTTTATAAAATGCATTACTTACTTTTGTTCTATGTGTGTTTGTGAACATGTAGCAATGAAGGTCATGTTGAGGAAACAACCAAAGCCTCTAACACCAGAAGAACGTGCAGCTAAAAATGCAAGAAGAATAGAATAAAAAAATGTAGCTCATGAAGAAAAGGAATTTCAGCCCATACAACCACAAATTCTCATGCAATCTAAGAGAGATGTCAAATTAGGAAAAAAAAGGGCATGAATGAGGAAAGTTTGTGGAAGAACTAGAATGGATACAAAAGTTGGGGGTACATCATGAACCATAGGTGAAGCTCAATGCACATCTCCAGTTGAAGACATATTGACAACAACATGTGGTTTTCTAGGTACATCAGAAATCACATCTCCAATTGAAGACACATCATCAAAAAAATTGTGTTTTGACAGTACATCAGCAAACACATCTCTATTTGAAGGCACTCCACAAAAGACATCTCAATTTGGAGGTACAACATCATTTACATTTCAATCTCAAGGTATGTCATCAATTGCACCTCCAATTTTAGGTACACAATCTATCCCCGATGTTGTTGACCTTCCCAATATTGACACAAATTTACATTTGAGAACTCCTCCTAGAGTTTTGCATAGAAAACCTACATTTTTTATTGATATTGATTCCAATGTTTTGAAATGGATTCCTAATAAGATTACAAAACGTACATGTCAAACATATGCAAAAAGTATATGGAGTTTGTTTTTTGCGAAGCTAGGTGAGGGTGGAAGATGCCAACTATTTGTTGAAATGACGAGGCAAATCAAATTTAGGCCCACCATGAAGGCTCTTGGGCTAAGAGTTTTGAATGACTCAAGTAAAAATTCTATTGTAAATAACTTGATGAGTGCATACGAGAGCATGGGTTCCACCTCACGCACGAAGGATAGTTGTGTCACACGACGTGTGATGACAACAAAATTGTTAATCAGTCAAACAAGGAGCAAGGTGAACCTTACAAAGGCAAGTAAGTCTTTGAAAATAAGTAGATCATCACTAATGATATCCAAAGGAAGGCGTGAAAGAGTGGAGGATCCAAATAGCATTGAGTTATGGGCATTTTTGGGTAGAGTGCCACGGAAAGAGACAAGAATTGCTCAAGGCTTGAGATCTTTAATTGTGAATTATTGGAAGGATAACACAAGAACCTCTCCTAATAAAAGATATTTTGTAAGAAGGAGAATTGGTAGTAAAAACCATGAGCCACATCCAATGCATTATTTGGATACCACTCAGACCAAATTTTTTGCTGATTTTGTATAGAAGTTTCCTGAAATTAAAATATGTCAAAGGTATTTTGAAATGCTAAATTCTTTTTATGTCAAAATAAATCACACATGCACTACTTGTTGTTGTAGGGTTCATATTGAGTTTTCTAACTAGTATGATGTTTATCAACGTATATGTGTAGATATGCATACTGACAATGTTTTGCAGGAATGTAACATAATGCCTCCACCTAAATCGTCAAGGAAATTTTTGACTTGCATTTTATGTGAAAGAGAGGATGGTCAATTTTCTTACAAAAAATCACGTTTGGATGGCACATGTAATCATTGTGGTGGCATGCAACATTTTCCAATTTTCCAACACATGGCTAGTACACACATAATTGGAGACAAAATTGTGGAATTTGGAAAATATAAGACAATGACATACAGTCTAAAAGATGGGAAAGAAGAAAAGAAGTGTGAATTGGTCAATGATAAGATTCCAGTGTATCAATTTGTGGGTATTTTTATGATTAGGTGGTCTATGATTATGCAACACATAAACACAGAGCACAATGGCTGGACTCATAGTTCAAGTTATGCAAGGACACATTTCCACTTCATCATATCATTTCGGTTGTCGACTTCACTGAGAACTACACACTACAACCACAAAATGAGGTGCAATCACAATACTACAACTCTGTGCAAGTTGCTATATTTGTGCATATAGCATTCATTCACGCAAATGATAGTACAAAGGAAAATAGGAAAGTATTGAGGGAGTATCGCTTTTACATCAGTGATGATCACACACATATTCTACAGAGTTTGTTCAAGGTTGCTTTCATATGTTCTATGTTGATTTGGCTAGCAGGGGCATATCATTTAGTTAGCATATCATATGGTCAGATAATTATACATCACAATTCAACAACGCTAGAATGTTTTACTAGTTGAGCAGGATGCATAGGATTAGTGTTGTTCAACATATGTGGAACTTCTCAGAGGTTGGGCATGGAAAGGGGAAGCATGATGGAGCTGGTGCATGTATCAAAAGATCCCTAGCACGAGAAGAGTTAAAGTACACAAACAATGTAAAGTTAACAAATGCAAGATCAATTGTCTAGTGGTGCAATGGTGCAATGGGTCCAGGTAGTGAAGGTAATTCTTTAGTTCATAGATTTTTTCATTTAGTAGATGATATTAACATTGCAAAATATGAGGATTGTTATACACTAATAGGATTGAGTGAGCTACACTCTTTTAGAATCTCCAATGCAGGTACATGGACTATCCATACAAGGAATATGGCATGCTTTTGTTATGCATGTACACTTATATCATGGAATGATTGCGAGTCAACAGAGTGGGTTGACGAATGGTCTGTAAGAAGTGTAACCCCACTTGACACTTATCAGCTCCCGATGGCTCTACAAATCATGGAGATGCAATCATCCATTGACTTTGATCATGTATCAAACCTACTAGAACCAAGTAATATGTCTTACTTACAAGTTTTATTATGTTGCTCGGTAAATAAATCTAACAAGATGAACATATCAATGTAGGGCATGTTTATCACGTGATTGCAAATGAAGACAATGAAGAGGGTATAGATTATTACCTATGTCATTGTATCAAGGCCCAAAATAAATTGGAGTCCCCAGTTATAGACGGAGAAAACATATAATATCCTATAGGTTCGGTGGTTGTTATTGGAACATGGCTTCGAAGGTATCCAGTTAAGAATGTTGCAGTTTGGTTGTTTGAGGACTTTGACACGCATAAAAAAATTCTTCACTATTCAAACCTTGTCGTCGCCACCAATGTTCATCTGATCAAATATAAAGGTAGACCTGCGAACAAGAACTTGTGGAAAGTGCTTGATTCTGACCACGAGGCAATACTCGACACAATAAAGAGTAGAGAAAACCCAGATGGTTCCCTCGACTGATTTGTAAGTATGCACATTGAATTTGTAAAGTCATGTTATTGATCACTCTTTTGGACCAACACCTTGCAATAAAGATTTTTCCCCATTACTGTTTGACATGTCATATGCATTTATGACTGTCATTGATCCTTTTTTGATTGTGACTATAGGTAATACTGAAGTTTTTCAAAGTATATAAGAAAAGAACAACATCGGTTGGTGGTGCAAGTATTCAGTGGTATAAGAAACATCAGTTGCTGGTGCATTTTCTGGTTGTCAATCTTCTCTTTCTTTTCCATCTCCTAGATTTATCAGATTCTTATATGCTACATGTTTTATGTTAAGCCTCCCAGTGATATATTTGAAATTTATACGTAGGGTCATCGAGAGATGATAAAGTAGTGAAGGGGCACATAAACATTGTAGGACCTTCAATCGACCTCTTTATCTAGAATGCATGAAAGTGATAGTGGGTCTCGTCAGCTGTATGACTGACATTATTTAGTTATTGCTCTTTTAATGATTTTTATGTGAGTCTATGTCTAAGATTGAGAGGCTTTTGCAAGGTTTTTATGTACCAAATTCCTATGATACTACACAACCACAAAGAGGCTACTACCCATGTGTTTCATAGGGAGCAGGGGATGTACATGTTTTGAACCATTTTGGAATGCAAATAGCTGGGCCAATTGAGGTGGAATGGAAAAATGAAACTAGGCAGCAACTCCTTTTGTTTCTTCTCAAGTATAATATATTTCATGATCTATGTTGGAAATTGGAGGATTATTTCCCTGCATGTATTGCTACAAGTATTGACAAATGGGAAGATTTTCAAGATGTTCTTCCATCACTATTGTAATATTTGTCATTGACTTAGTGTATTTTTTGATATACTAAAATTATGAGAAATTAATACATGCAAATGTGTATATTCCTTAATATATGCCTCAATTAAATGTCTATATTATATTTAAAATTAGTTGTAATGATTCATGGTTTACATTTAAAGTTGTCTTCAAGGAAAAACATGTGGATTTATTAGTAAGAATGAAATAATGTTAATATAATTGTAGAAAGGCATATTTTATTGCCCCTACTGATGCATATTTTTAGGGCCAAGGGATCATCCTTCCACACCTCCTACTCCTAAAATAACATTCCCTACACTCAACTACATCATCCCACTAAGTTGATTTTGATGATAGTAGGTGGGATGATGGTTATGACATTAGAGTAACCCAAAACCCTTAAGGTTGTCCAGGAACCCGATAGGAGCAATTTGATGAATTAAGGCACTAAAATATTAAACCAAACCCTGCCAAGGAACCAAACACAAGTCAACTGCCATGTGCAAGGATGACTATCATGATATGAAAACCACCTTCATGAAAGTGATATGTCTTTGTCATTAGTCACTTGATTGCCCACTGTCAACTGTCTTCATACCTGTCTCTCTTATTTTTGAGTTTCTCTATTCTTTCAGTCATTATCCTAATCCAAGGTAATTGCCATCTCCATTTGCCATGACATTCATGTCACTGTATTATGCTACATTTTTTAACAATTCTCCCTGACCCTGAGTATCTCAAAAGAAAAAATATTGTAATCTCTCAACTATACAACCTATTTCATGAATTCCATGCCATTCTATCTTGTAATCTTGCTAGTAGGTACTTTGAAAGCACTACTGTTGAAAATGCAATAAGTATCTAGTCCTTTAATACATCAGCCATTATATAGTGACTACTCCAGCTCTCCATTGCTGGTTGCTCTAACAAAATCCAAGGAACAAATAAAAACAAGAAAACTTCAATTGAAAACGGGAGTTCTTGAAAGATCCTTTTAAACGCATCAAGCCTAAAGCTTTCCTTAACTCCCAAATACTTGGACCACTCTTTATCTTATGTGTTTAAGTCTTTAAGATCATTTCCCTTTCTCCATAGTGTTTCCCTCCATAAACAAACTTGTTTGTGTATTATGTTATGAATTTCATTACCCCAGTTCACTTTGCATACCTAGTTGTCCTTTTAATTGTCCATGTATGGACTTTCATGCCTCTTTCATGCTTTGCCTTCTACCGTGAAACTATGTATTGTTCTTATGTCTATTATTCTCATGCCATAAATGGATCATAGTGTTGTTTTGTCTCTAAACCACTGTGAATGTTGTATGTGAGACCTAATCACTGTCCTATTATTATCTATGGTTTAAGAATATTAACTGATTTTGTTTTTTTTAAGAATTTCTAAATTTGAATCAAGAATGTCGAGTGGGGGAAACAAACAAGCCTTGTATCTATTGTGGAAGTATGTTGATCGTGTTAAGGGGTCGAAGGGTTTAGGTGGAACAACCATAATCTCATGCAAATTATGCCCAATTTCATGGCAAGGTACTTACACGAGGGTGAGGGATCATTTCCTTCACATACCTAGAAAAGGTGTTGATCCTTGTATAAATGAGGTGGAATGATACGAGGTTGTGAGAGATCAAAGGGCTGATGGTAAATTTTCTAATATGAGCTCTCATGCTTCAACAATAGTGGCAACTTCTTCAAATCAAACTCAAATTAGAGAGGTAGAGGTGGATGTGTCTTCAAGAGATGTAGCAATAGAAATTTCTCAATCTCATAAGAGGCCACACATTGGTAGCTCAAACCCCATTGCCAAATTATTTGATGTGCAAGGCCGAGAAGTAGTTGGTGCAGCAATTGCACGCTTCTTTTATGCCAATAGAATATCATTTAATGTTGCTCAATCACCTTTCTATACAGAGATGGTCCAAGCAATTGGTAATGCACCAGCTGGATATAGACCACCTATGTATGAAAAGATTCACACTACTCTAATTGATAAAGAAAAAATTCGATTAGAGCAACAAACTACACCATTGAAAAGAGTGTGGGCTTTAGAAGGATGCAACATTATGATGGATGGGTGGACAGATACTAGAAACCATCCACTACTTAATATCATGGTAACATGCAGCAAAAGGCCTTATTTTTTGAAGGCATTAGATTTTTCGGGGCAAGAAAAAAATGCAGAGTATCTTTTTAACCAGCTATGTGACGACATTAAGGAGGTAGGGGCATCACATGTAGTCCAAATTGTTACAGATGTTGCCCCTATTTGTAAAGAAACACACATGTTGGTGCAAAAGAAATACAAGCATATATTTTGGACACCATGTTGTGTGCATTCATCGAATAATGCACTCAAAGATATTGGCAAGTTTGAGTGGGTTTCAACTCTCATAGAAAAGGGCAGAAAAGTTCAAATGTTTATATGCAACCATCACCAAACACAAGCTATTTATCAAAAAATTGCCAAGGTGGAGCTTCTCAAACCAGCTGATACAAGTTTTGCTTCTTATTTTATTCTTCTTCACCGTCTTTGTGAAGTGAAAGGTGCTTTGTGTTCCACAATTGTTAGTGATGCATGGGAAACTTGGAGGAAATCTACATCAAATGATACAGTTGAGGTGAGAGGTATGATACTTGATGACCAGATTTGTTACCCCAGAACATGTTTCTCCTATCCACTTGAAATCCAACCAAACTATAACTAAAATGGAGTTAAGTCTTTTGCCCACCTAATTCCATTGAAAAGAGAGCACAATTGCTCTTAGATAGGTTCAACCGACTCGATCCCTTAAGGGTCCAAAGAGAAAAAGGGAAACAATATTTGATAGGGTATTACTCGTAAACCATGGTGATTACGAAATATTTGTCTGAACCTATGAGATCATGTTGGGCCCCTCTACAATAACCTCTCTTAGTTTTTTCTATCTCAGAGGCATTTTCCTATGGTGGCGAATTTTCATTCGAGGAAAAAGTTGTCAAATGCAAGTAGTTGAAAGTTGCAAAGTGGTGCAACTTTCATTCTGCATCTCGTGTGAGAAAACAAACCATTCCAACACGTTCGAGTGGGTATGTTTATGCTAGGCATGGTCCTCTTTCACACCCAAACACATGAAATCGCTTCGAGCTACGTTCAACCGGATCAATCCCTTAAGGGTCCAAAGTGCAAAATGGCTGCAAACTGCAACATGCTATTACTCAGACACCATTATTCTTAGAAACTTCTCATCTAATTTGTGTTGGGCCCATCTATAATAACCTCTCTCACTTTTTTCTATCTTGGAGGTATTTTCTCGTGGTGGTAAATTTTCACTTGGAGAAAAATTTGTCAAATGCAAGTAGTTGAAAGTTGCAAAGTGGTGCAACTTTCATTCTACATCTTGTGTAACCAAACGAACCGTTCCAAGACATCCAAGTGGGTATGTTTATGCTAGGCATGGTCCTCTTTTTTACCCAAACACGCGAAATTGCTTTGAGCTACGTTTAACCGAATCAATCCCTTAAGGGTCGAATATGCAAAATGGATGCAAACTTCAGCATGTTATTACTCGGACACTGTGACACTTAGAAACTTCTCGTCTGATCCTACAAGATCGCGTTGAACCCATCTATAATAACCTCTCTCTATTATTTCTATCTCGGAGGCATTTTCTCATGGTGGTGAATTTTCACTCAGGGAAAAAGTTGTCAAATGCAAGTAGTTGAGGGGTGATCGCACAATAGTGGTTTACAATTTTTGGGCAAACTGGACACTGCAATTATTATTTTTAACTAAATCTTCACTTTCGGGATCTTGTAGCGGCTAAACTGTGAGGAATTGGAAAAGATGCAAACTAGAGTCTCATCACATTTTGTCTTTAGATTCTAAAAATATTATCTTCAAAATTTTTGGAATCAAATTGCACTTTTTTTTCCTTCTCCCACGAAAACTAGTTTTTTTCATAAATCAGCATTTTTAAAAAGTGATGCTCACCATATACAACATAACTTTTTTTTGTATGAAGGATAAAATTCTAGTTTTTTTCGAATTTAGATTTGTAACTACGATATCTAGCACTTGCATTTGGTCTCATAGTTTTTTATTGAATATTTTTTCCTTAATCAAGTTTCAAAGCCAAACCAATTGCAATTCAGACATATGCGGACTGTATACAACATTACTTTTTCTGTATGAATCGAAATTCAATTTTTTTTTTTAATGGATCAAGGACATCAATACCCATCCTCAACATATTTTTTTAAATTTTTATTTTGATAATCTGTTATTTTTCCATATGTGCAGACTAGAGATTTTGATTTTAAGTGAAAAACCTATGTTTAATAAAACTAAAAAATAAAATACATAATAAAAGCAAATCATATTAAAATTATATTCGACGGATAGCTCATTCTGAGGACTATCATTATCTAGCTGGGTTTCTGAAGTTTTCTGCATTTTCAAATTCAAATTGAGCTTCAAACGATAATTTTTTACAAAAAAATCTAATTTTTGAGAAGCTAGGGGAAAATGGGTGTTCGACCGAACTTAGGTTCAGCCAAACCTCTTGAAGGGGTTTGGCCGAACCTAGGTTCAACCGAACCTCTTGAAGGGGTTCGGCTTAACCCCTTTAAAATAATGAGCGAAATTATTTTAAAGGGATTCAGCCGAACCCCCTGAAATTGGTTTGATCGAACCCCTCCAGTATACATACGAAAGTCAAACAACTTTTCTTGGGTTTTTGTGCATTTTTCCGAGCTCCTCTAGTAAACAACATTTTCCAGGCGACCCTCGTACTTTCAAACATGTCGACTGAAAAAGACAAATCACAGGTGAAAATATGTTTCATATTTTATTTCTTATTGTTGCATTTGTTTTGATTAATATAAGTTTTTTCAATTCTTGTGACAAAGTTTTTGCATTTTGTAGGAGAATTTGTTGTTAGCTTAAATCAAACATTTGTGTTTTGAAGAAGAAAATGGGACAAAAAGCAAAAAGAAAAAACAAAGCTCAACGAAAATTTTCAAAAGATAAAGAAGAAAATAGACGCAAACAAAACTTGACAAATTATCATAGAAAGAAACAAGGCACATGTTTATTTATTCTCTTTTTCGTCAAATATGGGTAAATTTATTTACTTACAATAGTGATTTTATCATATGTTTTATCTACCAACAAGGAAAAATGCATCCAATAATTGATATATAAGAAAATTGAATGTTCTTCATTTCAATTTTTTGAAAATGAAAATTCAAATGCATATCATCAATGAGTTCTATAAAACTAAAATCTGAAAATTATCACTAGATTTTATGAATCTTTATACTAAATGTTTTACTAGTTTTGATCTACAATATATTCTTTTTATTTGTATTTTTTTGTAGCACCCAATTTTGCATAGAAATCTATGTGTATGTCTTTTAAATCCTTATATTTATTTCATCCAATTGTGCATCATCAACTATATAGATATGGTAGAAACACCATTTTTCACCAATATTTCTCCCTCTATCAAGTAGTATCTCCCTTTGTATCAATACATGAAAATGAATAGTAGGGAAATTATTATGTATAACCAAATTGGATTAAAGAAGATGACACAAGATAATTCAACAAAAGAGAATTTTGAAACTCATATAAAAAACCTAAATAGTGATAATTAGTTGAGAAGGTGGGGATAACTCAAACACCCCACAAACACACAAAAATTAGTAAAAAATATAAGTAAATTATAATAAATAGAATCATATTAGTTAACAACTACTATTTTTGGATTAGGATAGATTTAACAAGAAGTACGATGAATATACACATAAAGCATGCATTAACTAAATAAGTTTATATGCGAAGAACATATAATGTAGAAGTATGTATCTAAAATAATATTTTCTAAATTTTCTAACACATAATCTAACATAGAATTAGAATATTCTTTATAAGAGTGAAATAATTCATAAAAAAATAAACATATATTGATAGTAAAAAGAAAAATGTATTCAATTTGATAACCTAAATAAAAAGTTGAAAATTTTAACTAACTTTATTCCTAGATTTAAGATTAATAACACAAAAATACTATCCAAAATAGATAAATCAACAAGTGTAAATGGTCTTAAATCTAAATTGGTTTCACCTATATAAACTATGCAAGCTTATTTTTCCTATTAAAAAAAAGTACTATGTTTTTATCAAACAAAATATTAAAAATGGGATTTAATTATAAACAAAGAAAAACCTAGAATGAGAGTTGAGAAATAGATATCTCATCATGATAGGAATCTAGAATTATGAATCAATAGAAGATAATAAAAATTACATCATTTTTACTAGATGGTAGCATGACTACATTAAGGTCTATATGTCTACATAGATTTTTGTTGTACATAAAAAATACCAATTTATATAAAATTTAAAAATCTATAAAATAAGAATAAAATACACAACCAATAACAAGAAACTTTAGTAGAATAACATGATAAATTTGTTAAAATAAATTAAATGATATAAAATGGTCATAATGTTATTTAAACTGAGCTCTAAGATAATATAATTATGATAGATAGGAAAAGACACAAAACCTCCATATGAAAATATTTCCAAGAATACATGTAGCTAGTGCCACAAAGGGAAAGGGGTGAATTTTGGTTATCTTACCAATTATATTGTCAAATCCCTAATTTGGTATTTTTACCTCCAAAAATAATTAAATAAAAAGACATTAGATTAATATGGTTATGCTCTTATCTTATGCGCATCTAGAAGTTCTAAGACGAGTACAACATAAAAAATATATATAATCTATAGCAGTAAGTGTATCCCTTAGATATATAAAAGAAATAAAATTGAGAAGATGGATCAACATGAAAATATAATAGTTCAAACTATCACATGTTGTAATGTACATTCATATTTTTGATGAAAAATAGTCATGAGTAATGCACGTGTTATTTTCTTCATGTAATACCTAATAAAATTATTGTGTACTATAAAGTGTATTTTTATTGATTTGGGGTAATTTTAATTTAATGACTCATTTATCTATAAGATGGGAGGGGCATGTTTCTTTAATTTTTTAGCATTCTAGTCCTTACATATTCCTACTCTTGCATACATAGATCACATCGTGCATAGTCCTTGTATGTACATATATATCATTTCACCTAGTTCTTGCATGTACAACCCCTTGCATATATCAAGATCATATCACCTAAGTTCCAAGTTGCATACATTCCATGAATTTACTCATTTGCATATTCATCATTGATTAAATAGAACCCTTAGCTCTTCAAAAAGTTGGACACTACTCTTCATAGGTCTCAAAATCAACCCATTTGCTATCTATCACCCACATCACTTAGGGTTTATCATTGAATTTCAAGTTAGGAAACATGTCGGGTATCACCCACATCACTTAAGGTTTATCATTGACTTTCAAGTTAGGAAACATGTCGGGTTATCCTTGCTCGTCTAGGAAAATCCTTTTGGAGTCCATCATCTCCTACATACCCTCTCTTGGTAATTGGTCCCTTGTGTTTATCCATCATATCACAAGTCAATCCTTGCATCATAACCAAATTTGGACCTAGAGTTGCATTTGACTTCTTGGATTCTTAATTTATCACATCATATTGGATACCATTTTCATTGCATTCTAGCCCTTACATATTCCTACTCTTGCATACATAGATCACATCACATAGCTCTTGAATGTACATATATATATATTTGTTGTTTTATAACTTGAAAATTAGATTTTTTTCAGTATTAATAGATAGGGATTGAAGGTTGAGACACAAATCCTAACGATCACTCGTAATGGGTACCTTGTCTAAGAAAAATAAAATATTTAAATTTACAAGATCTTGACTATCTACTTAGGTACAAAGAGGCTCATAGACTTACCACACTATCTAATAACATGCTACTTTTTATGGAAACCATAACATTCTTATATGCTATATAATATGATTGAATTATAGAACTTATAGTAACAAGTCTAAAACTTAGTTACTAGCATGCATAAATTTAATTGCATTAAAATATGAAAATATAATAGTTCAAGCTATCATGTTGTAACACACTCATATTTTTGATGAAAATTAGTCATGAGTAATGTGTGTTATTTTCTTAATGTAATAGCTGATAAAATTATTGTGTACTATAAAGTGTATTTTTATTGATTTGGGGTAATTTTAATTTAATGAATCATTTATCTATAAGATGAGAGGGGCAAGTTTCTTTAATTTTTTAGCAATTTGAGTTCAAAATTAAATCACTTTTATTTTCATTTAAATGTTGAATCATTTTTTTAATTATAATCTAAAATTTGAATTTGTTGACACCTCCAGACAATCATCTCTAAGTTGAAATAAATTATGCATGGTAAATTTAATGTCGAATGATTTATGCATAAAATAAACCCCTCAAATTCTTGTTTTAGCATGTGTCCAGCTGGAATTAGCTAAATGTTATTTTAATTGTTTTTTTTTTTCTTTTCAACTCGCATTTTACACGCATTGGTTAAAAAAGAACATACATGCAAATGCATATGGGTTAAAACGAACAACACACTTTGTTTTTCATTGGGTTTAAAATTAACTCTTAGATAGAAAACACTACAAACGGTTAAAAATAACCCCTTTGCTTGACAAACACTACAAATGGATAAAATGAACCTTGTGGATTCTCTGTTTGTTCACATTCTAATTTTGGTTTTAAAAGAACACCATGCGAGTGTGATTTGAAATATTCATGTGCTCTCTCTTTGTTTCTAAACAAAGATCGATTGAACTATGAATATTTTGGTTCGCTTTTGTTAAGCCTTAGATCTTGGGCTTGCTTTGGTGGGAAAAAGTAGTCACCCCAAAATGACTCAAACCGGGAACGCGCTAAAGCCAAGCGACACCCAACCGGTATATAAATTCGAATGTTAAGGAAAACGTAGCATTACAGAACTTCCTACGGACCAGCAATTGACTCCCCAGTACCCTTGTGGTGCGTCGTAACTTGCAGACCCTAACCTCTGTAGATTGGGATGATAATGCCTCTCATGTGGCCTTCTGAATGGGTGCCCGAAATAAATCCTTTGTTTTAGAAAACCACAAACCTTCTATTCTTTGGTGCAGCAACGGTCGTTGCCAAGGCACCCGCACTTGTATAGTTCTTAGTAGAAATGATCAATCTGCCATGGGAGTTTCATGGAGATTGGAAGCTTGGTTGCCTTGAGAAGTGAGTGCACTGTAAGGGGGAGCCTGTGGGGCCAAGCTTCTGAAATTCATTCGCTAAGGATATGCGGTTTGTGGGATCCATAAGAATATTGTCCTTGCAGCCTTAGGATTTTTTTAATAAATGTCTTCTATGTGGTTGATTTTCATTCTTTAAAACACCACATGTTTGCCAACTTTTTTCAGACAACATGAACAAACGAACATCATCCTCCAAATATGAATCAACACAGTCAAACTGAAATAAATTTCTTGCAATCTGCTTGAAATTTTGTCTAGTGTGAAAATCTCACCTTGTCATTCTATAAATCTCATCCTTCCATCCAAAATTGCATTTTCTATAAAATATTAATTTTGTTCTCATTTCGACACCTCTTAATTTGATCACATCACATAGTCCTTGTATACATATATATCATTTCACCTAGTTCTTCATACTTGTACAATCCAGGTTGCATATATCAAGATCATATCGTGCCTAAGTTCCAAGTTGCATACATTCCATGAATTTAGTCTTTTCCATATTCATCATTGATCAAATTGAACCCTAAGCTCTTGCACAAGTTCCACTACTCTTCAAAGGTCTCAAAACCAATCCATTTTTTATCTATCGCCCACATCACATAGTCCTTGTATACATATATATCATTTCACCTAGTTCTTGCATACATGTACAACTCAGGTTGCATATATCAAGATCATATCATGCCTAAGTTCCAAGTTGTATACATTCCATGAATTTAGTCTTTTCCATATTCATCATTGATCAAATAGAACCCTAAGCTCTTGCACAAGTTCCACTACTCTTCATAGGTCTCAAAACCAATCCATTTTTTATCTATCGCCCACATCACATAGTCCTTGTATACATATATATCATTTCACCTAGTTCTTGCATACATGTACAACCTAGGTTGCATATATCAAGATCATATCGTGCCTAAGTTCCAAGTTGCATACATTCCATGAATTTAGTCTTTTCCATATTCATCATTGATCAAATATAACCCTAAGCTCTTGCACAAGTTCCACTACTCTTCATAGGTCTCAAAACCAATCCATTTTTTATCTATCGCCCACATCACATAGTCCTTGTATACATATATATCATTTCACCTAGTTCTTGCATACATGTACAACCCAGGTTGCATAAATCAAGATCATATCGTGCCTAAGTTCCAATTTGCATACATTCCATGAATTTAGTCCTTTCCATATTCACCATTGATCAAATAGAACCCTAAGCTCTTGCACAAGTTCCACTACTCTTCATAGGTCTCAAAACCAATCCATTTTTTATCTATCCCCCACATCACTTAAGGTTTATCATGGAATTTCAAGTTAGGGAACATAGGTACATTATCCTTGCTCATCTAGGGAAATCCTTTTGGAGTCCATCATCTCCTGCATACCCTCTCTTGATCATTGGTCCCTTGTGTTTATCCATCATAACACAAGTCAAGCCTTGCATCATAACCAATTTGGACCAAGAGTTGCATTTGACCTCTTGCATTCTTAGTTTATCACATCACATATCATACCATTTTCATATATCCCATCTTAGAATCATATCCTTTCCAAATGCATTTTTTCCATGGAATTCTTAAGTTCAAGAATCTTTGATTTCATATGTTCAACTCCACTTATATATCATCATCTCTCACTTTCTTTGCACAATATTTTGTGACATGTAAAAATGGCTCAACAAGCATGAAGTTCTCAAGTAGAAGTCGAGCCAATCTAGATATTGGACCAAATGAATCAGTTGAAGAACACATGGACCTTGAAGATAGGGAGGAGGCCCGAGTTCAAACAATGCATGTTGGAGAGGGGTCAGGATCACTTCCTTCTACACTAATGGATGAGCATATAAAAGTAGCTGAGATAGTGGGGAAACAAATTTCTTATAGAAATTTAGATCATTTACTTGAAATGGATATGGAGAAACTGAAATTTTATTCCGACCAACCTAAAAATAAAAGTAAGAGGTCAATAATTAAATCTGTAAATAGGATAATCCATGATCATTTCAATCATCTTGAAACACTTGAAAAAACCCAATTGTTATTGCGTTTACTTCTTCGTGATGAGCTGAAAGAGTCATTACAATTGATGGGTGTATATTCTACATTGAATAAGAGGAAACACATGAGACTGTAAAAAGATATTGTTGAAAATGTTAAAAAAGGTTTAGATTCCATTGGGAAAAGATCTCGATCAGTGGATAAGGCCATTGCAAGAAAGGTGATTTTGACATCTGTTTTAAATAAAGAAATATCCAGAAAAAGAAAAATGTCAGCACTTTCCACTGAATTTGGTTATAGTAGAACCACACTAATAAAATATGAGAAAAATAGAAAGCTTTTAGATGATAGTTCTGAAGGCAATTGGGCAATTATGTGTAGAGCTCCCCGTTCTGACAGGATTGAAGATGTTGTTAGGAACTTGATCTCAAGTTTTTGGAATGATCAGACTCGTCCGTCATCAAATACTAGAGATTTTATGAGGTACAGGATTGGACCTGGTATTTATGAAGAACATATTAAACATTGGCTAGACATAACACAACTTGAGATGTATATGAACTTTTATAATATGTATCCTCATATAAAGATTGGGCAAACAATGTTTGAAAGGTTAAAGCCATATTATGTGAAGATAAACAAGTTTTTTGAAACTTGTTGTTGTCATTATCACATTGAATTTGATCTCTACTATCAAGTGTTTCGAAAGATGAGAGAAGAAAGATATGGTTTTCAAAATGCACCTCCTAAACAGGTAAGTTTGTTCATAAAGGATCTATTATGTGATCATGAAAATGGACCTCAAATAAAATACATAAAAGGACTCTGTGAAACATGTGAAAATTTGGCTAACTTTCCTTCAATAAATGAAAATACTGACCTGAGTCAGACAGTAAATTGCCAGAGTTACAAGTATGTAAAGTTTCAAACAAATTTTGGGAAAGAATCCACAAGGTTAAACTATGTAGAAGAGGAGATACCTATTGGGAAATTTATGGAAGATTTTCAAAAATTGATACAACCATACATACACCATTCATTTCATGCTAAGTGGCAATCACATCAATTTCAAACATTAAGAGATACTTTCCCACTTGGAACAATTATATCAGTAGTTGACTTTGCAGAAAATTACTCTTTTGTACATCAAAAAGAGATTCAATCAGAATATTACTTTTCAAAGCAAGTCACTATTATGGTTCATGTGTGTTATCGACATGCACAATTGAAATTGGATGGTGTTGAGAGTACAGATGAACAACGAGCCATCAAGAAAGAATATCACTTTTATATTAGTGATGATAAAGAGCATGACACACTTTTTGTACAACATTGTTTTACAAAATGTTTTTTTGAGAATTTGAGAAGCAGGGGTGTAAAATTTGAAAAACATTTCATATGGTCAGATGGATGTGTGGCACAATTTAAATCATCATGGCCATTTTATGCACTTTCTAGATATCACAAAATTTACAACATACCACATGTTTGGAGTTTATTTGAGAGTGGGCATGGAAAGTGTGAGCATGATGGCGCAGAAGTTTGGATCAAACGTGCTTTAAGAAAATATCAAATGAGTTATTCAGAAGATCATATAGATGATGCACATGATGTTGTTGAATGGTGCAAGAAACACTTTGCATCAAATGAGGTCGACACATCTTCAAGAACAAACCAAAATATTCCACATAGAATGTTTTGGGAGATATCGGGTATGTATAAATTACATTGAAAATAAATAAATTTATTTAAATTTAAATTTTACACACATATATATATACACATGTTCAAGTTCACATAAGTTTGTTGCAATTACATTTATCTAGGTGTGGATAGAAGATCGATGCATGGATGCAAGAGGGTAGAAAAAACAAGATCTTTGCATTGTGTTATGAGTTCAGATAGTCACCCTAGATGGAAATTATACATGAGGGATTACTCTTGTTTCTGCACTGAGTGCATTGCGGGAAACTCTCATGCATGTAACAATGAAGAACTTGAATACATTAGTAAATGGGATATGGTACCACTATTTGTTTCAGACACATACGATGAAAATGAGGATGAAAGATTTCAAGACATTCCTTTGATTTCAATTGATTATGACCATATTTCAAGATTGGTTAGAAAAGGTACATGTGTAAGTTTTCAATAATTTAAATATTATATAAATTTAATGATTATTAACTTGTCTAGAGACAATTCTAATTTTTTAAGAATTTTATTGTGTAAATTTGGTGTATAGGAGATGTTTTTGTAGTTATAGCAGAGCCTGAAAACATAGAAGGTGTTAGCTATTATTTACTACGTTGCACAGAAGAGAGGAATAAGCTAACACGATCTGAAACAAATGATGGAATGTTATTTCCCATAGGTGAGTTTGAATTTAAAATTATATATATACATTGTGTACATGTGTACATTACCTTAAAAACATTATATATATTGTACAAACCTTGAGCATGCAAATATTGTACACATGCACATGTATTACCTCAGGTTCATGTTTACCATGCAGGTTATGTTGTTGTGCAAGGGATATATCTAAGACAAGTCAAAGTTGTTCAACATGGGATTCATTTTGTGGACTATCAAGTTGATAACAAGGTATATCAATATGACCAACTTATAATTGCTACCGCCCTACATCTTCATGTAGTTCCACATGCACGTGGACGAAAAAAATGGAGACTAGATAGTGATGACCATCAAAAAAATTTACATGTTATTCAAGAGCGGGTTGAACTAGAATGTTTGGGTTAGATTATCTCCATGATTTTCAAGTTCACTTGTACATGTACATACATGTTCAAGATGAGAACTTATAGTAACTTGTTTGAACTCTGGATTGTTTTAGTTACTTATAATATATGTTGATGACAAGTGTTTTAAATTTGGTTGGACACAAATTAGGGGTTGAAATACATTGAGAACCTTAAATTGAGTAGATATTTCCAATTATATATTTGTTCCATGGAATTCAAGTACTTGTTATGTACATAATGTGCAAACCTTGTCATAAAAAAATTCATTCGAAGAGTGATGGTGGGAGTATCTATATTTAAATAATTTTTTAATTTAAATTATGAACTTTATTGAATCATTGCATCATATTGGAGGTTATTGTCAAGTCATAACATGGACACATGATTTCATCTTCCTGTTTCCTATTGAGTATATTCCTAGGACAAAACCCTATATTTATATAGATCAATTTGAGGCTTCTCTTGTGAAAAATATATATTTATCTAGATATATATTAATAGGGAAGAGGGCTTTGGTCATTTATAACAACTTGAATGTTAGTGACGATAAGAATAGGAATTTGAAACTCTTTAAGAAAGATAACCAATTGTTTACCATAGTTCTTATTCATGTTCACTAAATACTAATTTTTTACCATAGTTCTTATTCATGTTCCCTAAATACTAGTTTAAATGAATCAAGTGGTAATCAAACAAGTTATTTCATTGTGGATTTTGTTGTTATTTAATGTATAGATATGCAACATATCTAGTAATTTTAGAATTTTTTTACAAATCAAAAAGATAATAGAGGTGTAATTTGAATTGAATTTTCTTAATGTTTCAAAGAATAAAATTTATTTGTTTATTTGTTCTTACTTTCTATCAAGATTTTAATTTCATCATTTTTATGAAATTTTAAAACTAGAAGAACATTTCCTTGAAATTAATAAATTATAGGCTCAAGTAAATACACTCATTTATAAAATATCATTAGTTTACTTGAGCTTGGGAGTCATTTATTTTGTAATTTTTGACTGCTTACTATAATTTATTCAACATGGGCATGCGTGTGCAAAATATTTATTGTGATCAACATGAATGAAATTAATTATAAAGTGGCATTCATTTCCTAAAATTCTACTCTAGAGAGATCAAATGAATATATCATATAAGGAAATGTAAGTTGTAAGAGATCATCAAATAAGCAAATGTATGTATATTGAATATAAGTGAATGTATACATATATCATATAAACATGTAAACATATCAATATTGATCAATGTATAAACATGTAACATGTTATAAGAAAAGTTCCAAATGTATGTATATCATAAAAGCAAATGTAAGTTAGAGATCATCAAATGTGGAATACTAAAGATCATATAAGATCATCATATAAGGAAATGTCAAATACTAAAAATCATCATATAGAGAAAATGTAAGTTAGAGATAATCAAATGTCAAATACTAGAAAGATCATCATATAAGCAAATACATCTAATATGCAGGGCCTAATATGAATGTCGACTCCTAATCGAATGACCATCTGAATGAGAATGGTCCTGCTCTGATGGATGTGCTGAGCCCTGCAAATAAAATGGTGTACAAAATGTGTTAAATACAAATAATTTATATTAAATATGTATCTAGATCTATGCATGTACATATACACATGTATATATAAAAATTTATAACTCACATGTCCACTAGCATCAGATTCATCCATAGAGTCACGTCGATGTGTATGATCTGGAACAAGGCTAGGAGTGACATTAGGTATGTCCACCTACAAATATATAAATTCATATATAAAAAGGAATTGAAGCATGCACATGCACACATACATGCACATCATCTGATATCGGATGACCTGAGTCCTCTGAAACGACCGCCTCCACCATATCAACTATACGATCAAGCGACGAATCAATATCTGCATCCCTTTGATCTATCTCATGTCGTGCCAGCAATGATGAGTGGAGAGGACTATGTAGGTGAGATGGCATCGACGATAATGAACCGGCACCAACCAACATCTCAGTAAAACCCATAGTCTGTGCAGCTATTGAATGATCATATGGTGGATCCTGACATGCACTAGTGCTGGGTTGAGAGTGATGGGATCCTAGAAGTGAACGACCTCCATGTGCCAAATGATCTCTAACATTCTCTACACTAATCCCATAGTTTGATGCAATGAAGGCATATGCCTCTAAGAGTTCCTCAGCCAAACAATGTAGAGTCTTGCGTGCCATATCTCCTGTAAGTGCCTCAAGCTCTGTGGGAGTAGGGATGCCTGTTGCTGTGAAAGGATCCATGGTGGTCCACTGTGCTGAATATGGCATGGGATGGGGACATCTAGACATCAAATACTGACCTACATGATCAACAGATATCCTAGAGGTGGCAGCTGCAATGTCACCTATAGTATCAATTGCTTCCTTTTGGGAAGCAACGACAACCTCATCTGCTATGGAGGCTAGAGCTGGGGTGAGAGCAGGAGACCTCTCACCAACCAATACCCTAAACATTGGGTTCGGTCTATCTGCTCGATGATAAGTGGGTTTGTCAACAATCTTGCCATTCCCTTGACCAGCATATGGTGGAATGTCCAGGTAGTTGACTTTGAGGCCCAAATGGACCTCAGTATACAACTGCTGAACAAAATATAATGAAATATGGTCATTGTTTGGGTATTGACCATGTGCTATGAGAAATCGTGGGTAGATCAATGAGGCCATATCATGATCAACACATCTAGTGACCTGGTATCCCCTAACCTTACGTACACTTTGATAAAATGGAAAACAATTGGTTTTTATCATTTCTTTGGTCACACTATCCTATATTTGTTTAAGGGGAACCTCACCATGTACTTCTTCCTGCATGCGGGAAAGAATAGCAGCTACTCTATCTAGAGAAAATGCACTTGTCCTCTCAAGTTCATCTCTTAGTTTTTCAAGACTATGCAATATTGACATGCATGGTTCAGAATATATCCTTGGGTTTGCATTTTGCGCTAATGAGTCTTTCAATTTATTAATCTCATTAGTGGTATTTGTAAACAAAGATTCCAGAGGTGGAACATCTACATTATCCATGTTATGTATGTATGTGTACCTAAAGGAGCAATGAGAACTTAGTTTAAATAATATATCTAGATATAAGGAATAGAAATCTAAAACAGTTCTAATAATTCATCTACTCATCAATAATATTTCCATACCATTAACACAAAACATGTTCAACATCTATCATAGTTTTTAATAATCAAAACATTCACATTACTAGATTGCGCAAAAACGTAATCTAAAACAATTATAAAATTTAAATTTACAAGTGTGTGTGTGCACTCTAGAACAAAATGTGTCATTAAAGACAATTTAAAAAATATTGATAAAGGTTGCATCTAAGATTTATTTCCTACAACTAGTAATAAAGGGAAAACATTATTACTTAACATTGAAAATAAAAATGTTGAACATGAAAGTGAAAATGTTGCAAAATGTTATGAAACACCTATTGAAAAGAGTAACATCATAGAAAAATAAGAATTCAAATTGAGAAATATTTTTGAATAATGTAGAAATGAACCCCATGATATTAAAATTATACTCCATGATCCAATTGTTGATAATATTAATAAAATAGATAACATGTTCACATAAAAAAATGAAAGTCATTGTATCTCCAAGTTACTTAAGAAGAGAGAGGACCTTTCCAAATAAGAATGATATCCCATATTCAAAATTTCTAATGAGCTTGATAAAATTGTAATAATTCTGGAACCCAAAAATGGTTACTTAATATTGATGAGAACATAAGATAAAGTCTTAAATGAACCATGAACCATTCAATTTTGAGCTTCAAAATTTTTCAATGAATACTTTTGTAAAATTACTAAAGTTGTAAAAAATAAGACCTTTACAAAATAAATTAAATATTTAGGCAATCAAAATTTCTAATTAGAATAAAATTATTATTAAAATATTTTTTAATTCTCTTAATTCTATTAGGATTACTAGTAAGTAGAAAGATAAAATAGTTACTTGTAGAGTAATAAAAACCTCATTAGTAAGAAATAAATTAAGAAAGGTTTGATTAATGAGGCAAACACATCTTCACTTAAGCATAAATTGTAAAATATTGTGAAAAGCACTAGCAATAAGATCAATACTAGATAGTCCTATTGAAAATGGTACTTGATATTTTAATGGTAGGATTCCATGAGTTCATAAAAAGCTAATTAATAACACAAATGATGAAATTGAATGATTTTGGCACTTTAACTCTAGAGTATCACTCTTGATTTAAAGGATGTTTAAAATAAAAAAATTGGTGATCAAGACCACACACCACATATTAAACATTAATTGGAATGTAGCGAAAAAAAATTGTGTAAAATTTCTTGAAAAATATATTCATTTAAAAATATCACAAAGGGAATTTGAATAGATTGTAAGCCTTTTTATTGTACATGGCTCTTAAAATTTCTAATACATATTGTAAATACGACATGTAGTTTTTATCTACCATGAACTATTATGTAATATTAATTATACTTTGTATACTAACCAAATTTTACAAGAGTGTGGTACAATTAAAATACCAAATTTATCTAAGGACTTATTAGATTTATTTTAATGTGTTAGATACAATGATTGAAATTTTTTGTAAAAATGTGTTTAAATGAGAAGCGTTTACAATGTGGTGGGTTATCAAAGTTTATATCATGTACCTATGATGGAAGAAAAATGATTTGGGAAATAAAATCTTTGAGAATAAGAGATATGAGATAACTATAAAATACAATTTGAAGAGTGGAGGTGAAGATTCTAGATGTGAGTTGGTCACAAGAGAAGCAAGTTGCTAATTTTATTTCTGATTTTAAGAATATTTTTTATAAGTATGCAATACATAGCCACTATTCTTGATGGTTAGATCAACAAGTCAAGGTGTGCAAGGATTTTTCCTAATTGGAACTATTATAGATCTATAGTCAATTTTATATAAAATTACACGTTGCAGCCACAAAAAGAAATTGAATCATATTAATATTACAATTCTATTCAAATAAACTATTATTGTTCACATCACATATAGGTGTGCCCCTAATAGTAAAAAATAAAATAAGAAGATAGTTAGGGAGCACAATTTTTACATGTTAGTGATGATCAATATCATTCGTCATAGTATGTACAATATTGTTTTCAATAATTTTTTGAGTTATTACAAGGAAACATTGGTATTATAAAGGTTCAAAAAATCAATATTTGGTCAAATAACTATACTGATTAACTCAATAATGCTTGTGTATTCATATTGGTTTAGTATAATACATGCAGAGAAGGTTATACCTTGTATTTGGATTTTTTTAAAAGGTGGGCTACCTTCTTCATGTGGAGGAATTGTGTGAATAATGTCATTATGTGGTTCATTGTAGGAAGTTTTCTCTTGATGAGGAATAAATAAATACTTAGTAGAATAGTAACTAATATAATCTACAAAGTGCATAATGTGATGTTTTGAAGTTCAATATATTGTAATAAGATTTAGTGGCATGATAGGAGGTGAAGGGATAGAGAGATTTGGAAATGCTAGAGGAATTTTATTGTTAAGTTGTACTATAGCAAGATCCACAAGAATAGGACCCTAGTTGGCAATCTTGTGATCCTCATAACTTAAGTATTAATTCATTTATTGAGCTATTGAAGATATCTAGTTCTCTTTTTTTTTTTTGATAGTTGTAGCAAAATTTATTGATTATCTCTATGTTATGGTTCTATTTTTCTCTCTTTCAATGATTTTGATTATGTAAGAACAAAAAATGATTAGAATAAATTCATTAAGACTACTAATTTGGATAATTTCACATATGCTCAACATATGCTCCTATAGAAATGGCGACTTTATATATTTTGAAATATGTTTACTCTATATAATAATGTATGAGTCACTTTCTTAATCTTGGGGGTATAGTGTATCAGAGTCTAGAATTGGATCCAAGATGGAGATTTTGTGTGATGAGAAGTGCCTTAGATCCTATCATCATGTGAGGTTCACTAAAAGAATGTTCTTAGTTTGAACACTATTTTTCTCTCTTTACAAAACCAAAATATATTGGGAATCATGAAAATAGTGGTGAGTACACTAGAATATCAATCAAGAGAGGCAAGTACATGAATCCCACAATAGTAAGTATGCTCAAAATTTGACTCATAGAATATGATGTCATTATAGATTTCATTATCTAAAGTTTTCTATCTATGAGGAATAAATAGAGAATAATTGGAATAGTGCCTAATGTAATGTACAAAGTACAGATAACTTGATGTTTTGAAGATGGATATCTTAAAATTTTAAGTGAATTAGTTTTTGTAGAGGATATGGTGTTGGGTATTTTTCTTGCAACCATCTAGATATTAAGGAAATCTACCATAATGTCCCAGTCTAGGAATAATGTAGGCAATGGGGAAGTAGCCTATATATTTAGACTAAGGGGGAGAAAAATTAGAGTAGATAGAATGACTTGGATAAAGCCTCCTCCTCTTCTTTGAGCCTTACTAAGTTTGGAAGTTTATTTCCTATAGATCTTAAATATAGGAACACAACTAATTTAGTATAAGAGGTCTCTAATTTGGTAGTTAGTTCAAATGATGTGACTCTAGATATAAGCAAGCTACTCATCCCTATATATATATATATATTGTGTTTATCACAATAATAATTTACCTAATATTTATATAGTATCATATAAAATCCTATACAAATACTATGTATTGAATAACACTCTCTAGGGATTTAATAGCTTTATATTACTAAATTTATGGATGATGGAATAAAACCTACTTCACTATAATATGACACTAACATATATATTTTTATTTTCTTTCTAAATGAATAGAATGTCCAACCCTCAAATATCAAATTTATCTTGAATACATGAAACCTTAATGAATTGAATAAAATACTAACATTCAAATCAGTCTAATGCACTTGGATTTATCATTTAGAGCTTACACTCTCAAATTCCCTTTTACCCCAATGATGCACCCTAATTGATAATCCACAATCAATTTAAATTCCCCACATATTATTTTAGAAATTTTTCTCATCCTAGCATGAACTACATAGTGTAACATAATTTTACAGCACGTCTTAGATGCAAACTAATAAATAATTAATATAAAGAACACAAAACACAAACTCAAAGCTTCCATGAATCCATAAAAAAACTTAAATAAAAATGGAGGTCCATAATACACAATTATAATAAAAGGTTTCTTATATGACCTTAATAAAGGACAAATCATCAAGATGTTGAGATTAATGTATCTTTATGACCTTAATTCTTTTATAAACATATAAAAGGCCAAATGTTTGACTCTAAAAGATAGGAAAAGTATTCAACTAGGTGTTGGGGTTTGTGGGAGTATGAAATAATATACTAGGGAAAAATAAGGTCGAATCCTCTAGCTTTATATATTTTTATTTTTTGGAGAATGAAAAGATGATGTTAGTAGGTATGTCTCAATAGGTAGTTACTCTAAAAATTGATGATGTTAGCATCATATAAAGATGGCATTATCATGATTTTGACATTGTGAAATAAAATATGGATAAAAATTTAGACGCATGGAATCAATTCTAGAACTCTAAAACACAAGATTTTTTTTTACTAGTAGAGGATCAAGATAATAGGGGTTAGAAAGGGATGGTACTTAAGGATTGGAAAGACTAAATTCCCAATACTACAAGCAGTAATTACAAATAATAAGATTGTGAAGTTTTTGGGGAATGATTGAAATGACATGATGGTTGAGAGATGAAAAAATTGGTGCAAAAATACTTATAGACATTTGAATTAAAATGGATTGGGATTTTTAAGTTTAAAAGGGAGTGGAATGGTAGGATATAACCAAGGCTAAAATCCTAGAAAATATAACACTTGAATACAATAGAGCTAAGAGGGGTCAAAGAATATGGAGACAAGAATGGTTTTAATGGAGGGTCAAGCCAAACACTCTAGAAATAGAAAATATTCTAGGTCACTAAGAAACACTAAGGATTGGATTACTAGCATGACAACCGCAAAAAAATTGAAGTCCAATAGAATCCATACTTAGATAAATTTAACAAAGGTTGAAAGTGGATTATCAAGATTAGTTGAAAGGTTATACTTTGAGGATGAAGCCCAATAGACCAATGGAAAAAGAAAAATGGAGATGGTAGAGATGAAATATTGGTATGCAAATCCATCAAAATAACAATATGGTAATTGATAGAAAATCATGAAAATGACCAACACAACTTCACACATAGGATATTTTTTTTATTTTTAGAAATTGAAGCATCTTGAACTTGTAGGGGAAATCACCGAGTAGATATTTGAAAAGAATTTAATAGAGGAAATTATAATAAAAATTCAATAGCCATTCTACCTCTTCCTTACTTAATCACCTTAAGTCTAGATTCCTTCATGATTTATTTGTAATAAGCCTCCTATAATCACATGTAGCTTTTTCATTTTAAGGTGCAAAGATGTATTTTAACTAGTATTTAAATATATATAAGGAATTAATTACTCATAAAATAATTAGTTTTATTAGTGCAAGTATGTGCAGGATCATCATGGAAAAAACAGGCCCTTAAGTGGCAATAAAAAGATAAAAAATCAGAGTTAGACAACTTGATGTAAAAATTTGAATAAGTTATCTATATTATTTCAAAAAAATGTAAAAATAGAATCTGTAGCAAATTGAATGTAGTTTCTAAACTACTAGACCTTTATTTTTATTTTTTGAATCTATTTGGTGAAAATTTGAAATTTCAATGCAGTAGTATTTAAATTTCAGGGTAAAAATAAGAAGTATGTGTTTGTCTGACCACCCTAACCACAATAAAATTATAATATTTTTTTATAAGATTTTAGATATAAGTAGAGGACTCATGTCCCAATGTGATGCATATTTTTGAATAATTTTTTTCCAAGTAAATAATTAATTATGAATTTTTTATTACAACTTTAAAAAAATATAAAACCTCGTCTGTCTAACCACCTTAACTTGGTCAAAAATTCATGAAATTCATTTTTTTATTTTTTAATCCTATGGTATGCAAAGCAAAGAATGTGATGCATGTTTTGGATTCAAAAAATGTGATACCATTTGAAAGTTATAGTTGTTTTTCAATCAGCCTATCAATTAGGATTTTATTCGTAATTCTAATAAAAAATGAATAATAATTATTTATTAAATTCAAAGTAAAGCATAATTTATATTGGTGGAAAGCTGAGAATCTCCTCTAAAAACCCTTTTCGTTTCATCAATTTTGGGTTTAAAAAAAGTCGTCAGCCACATGGACCATCATATGGCTTACATATCGCCACTCTTTGGCCCATCATGATCCTGCACATACCCAGCATATGAATCATCCTTTGTTATCACATCATCTACATAATATTGGTGTGATCAACCTAGATCAACTTGTGTTATCAGTTTAATTAATTTATATTCTTTGGCCAACTTCATAGGCATGTTTTATATGCCAAATTATTATAATATAGTGGTCCATTTTTCTCGTTTTTTTTCTCTTGATCTATTCTACTAAGAAAGTCCTTTACTACTACATGTCAAAGATTACTACAAATACTTTACTATTGAAAATGTAATTAAAAATTAATCAATACTCACACTAAAGCATAATCTTGCTTCAAATTTGGATAATTTATCTTTGCATCTTTGAATGATACACTCATGAAGGCTACATGTCTTTCATTTCCTAGGTTTCTCATTTGAATAAGAATGGTTGTACAATGTGGTCAAATGAAAATGAGTATATGTAGAATAGTTTAGAATAGTTTGGGCTTGTAACCAATATAGGGGATTCAAAAAATGATTTCTTGATTTATTAAAATGCCTTAGCTTACATTTTCCACTATATTTTTGCATATTTCATCATCTTGGCATTTAGTGGCCTCATTATCTCTACAAAACCTATTTCAAATTTCTTTATAAAGTTAATCTTACCAAACCAATAATTCAATTCTTTATTTCTTGTTGAAGGTTGTGAGAAGATCTTGTTTATGCTTGAATACAAAAATGGATTGTATACCTTCCTTGTTTAACTGTCTTTTCCTTCTTTGTCCATTGGAATTGCATATAGAAAAGTGGATTGAATACAAAAATGGATTGTATACTCAACTATTTATATTCTTCTAAGTTCTAGATAATGAATTTGGTGAAAATGCTTTAGAAAATTTCAAACAAATGCAATTCAAGCCACGAATTTTGCACCAAAATGAGCTATGGAATAGTGCAACCAACCTGAGAGGATGTGTTGGAGGGTTCGCTCAAAGGTGAAGTGTTTGCATGCTTGTTTTTTCTTCCCCAGTTCGCCTCACGCACCCTGTTCGTCGACCGCCTCTGTCACTGTTCGCTGCTTGGTGAAAATGACAGGGATGATAGGGTTTTTGTGTTTTAATCTGTATTAAGGGGGTTCGATTGAACCCTAGTTTAGTCGAACCCCTTTATTTTATTATTTACCGCACATAAGTCAATGGGGTTTGCCCGAACATAGGGTTCGGTCGAACCTTGGGGTTTGGCCAAACCAACATAAAGGTTCGGGCGAACACTTTGGTTCAGCCGAACCCCTTCACTTTGTGTAGAGGGAAAAATTGACTTTTCCCTTCCTCCATAAAAGTGTTCACCACTTATGTGGGTTCACCCTGAAAGTTGCAAACTGGTGCAAATTTCATTATGCATCTCATGTGAGAAAATGAACCATTCCAATGCATAGTCCTTTTTCACACCCAAACACATGAAATCGCTTAGAGCTACGTTCAATTGGATCGATCCCTTAAGGGTCCAAAGTGAAAAATGGCTGCGAAATTTAACATGCTATTAATCGGACACCGTGATGCTTAGAAACTTCTCATCTGATCCTACAAGATCATGTTGGGCCCATCTACAATAACCTCTCTCATTTTTTTCTATCTCAGAGGTGTTTTTGCATGGTGGCAAAATTTCACTTGGGGAAAAAGTTGTCAAATGCAAATAGTTGAAAGTTGCAAAGTGGTGCAACTTTCATTTTGCATCTCGTGTGACCAAACGAACCATTCCATAGCATTTGGGTGGGTACGTTTACACTAGGAATGGTCCTCTTTTGCACCCAAACACGCGAAATCAATATGAGCTACATTCAACCAGATCGATCCCTTAAGGGTCCAAGGTTTAAAATGGTTGCAAACTTTGACATGCTATTATTCAGACACTGGGATGCTTAGAAATTTCTTGTCTAAGCCTATGGGATCACGCTGGGCCCCTCTACAATAACCTTGCTCGGTTTTCGCTATCTCGGAGGCATTTTCTTGTGGTGGCGAATTTTCACTTGGGGAAAAAGTTGTCAAATGCAAGTAGTTGAAATTTACAAACTGGTGCAACTTTCATTATGCATCTTGTGTGACCAAACAAACCATTCCAATGCATCTGGATGGGTGCGTTTATGCTAGGCATGGTCCTCTTTCACACCCAAACATGTAAAATCACTATGAGCTACGTTCAACCAGATTGATCCCTTAAGGGTCCAAAGTGCCAAATGGCTACAAACTTCAACATGTTATTATTTGGACACCATGATGCTTAGAAACTTCTTTTCTGATCCTACAGGATTGTGTTGGGACTGTCTACAATAACCTCTCTCATTTTTTTCTATCTTGGAGGTGTTTTCTCGTGGTGACGAATTTTCACTTGGGGAAAAATTTGTCAAATGCAAGTAGTTGAAAGTTGCAAAGTGGTGCAACTTTCATTTTGCATCTCGTGTTACCAAACGAATCATTCCAACACACTTGGATGGGTAATTTTATGCTAGGCATGGTCCTCTTTTGCACCCAAACATGCAAAATCACTCTGAGCTACGTTCAACCGGATCGATCCCTTAAGGGTCGAAAGTGCAAAATGGTTGCAAACTTCAACATGCTATTACTCGGACACCGTGATGCTTAGAAACTTCTCATCTGATCCTACAAGATTACATTGGTCCCATATACAATAACCTCTCTCATTTTTTTCTATCTCGGAGGTGTTTTCTCGTGGTGGCAAATTTTCACTTGGGGAAAAAGTTGTCAAATGCAAGTAGTTGAAAGTTGCAAAGTGGTACAACTTTCATTCTGCATCTCGTGTGACCAAATGAACCATTCCAATACATATGGGTGGGTACATTTATGCTAGGCATGGTCATCTTTTGTACCCAAACACGTGAAATTGCTTTGAGCTGCATTGAACTGAATCGTTCCCTAAATGGTCCAAAGTGCAAAATGACTATGAACTTCAGCATGTTATTACTCAGACATCATGATGCTTATAAACTTCTCATCTAATCCTACAAGATTATGTTGTGCCCATCTACAATAACCTCTCTCATTTTTTTCTATCTTGGAGGCGTTTTCTTGTGGTGACCAATTTTCACTTGGGGAAAATGTTGTCAAATGTAAGTAGTTGAAAGTTGCAAAGTGGTGCAACTTTCATTCTGCATCTCGTGTGACCAAACGAAGCATTCCAATGCATCCGTGTGGGTACGTTTATGCTAGGAATTGTCCTCTTTTGCACCCAAATACGCGAAATTGCTCTGAGCTATGCACTAGATCGATCCCTTAAGGGTCCAGAGTGCAAAATGGCTATGAACTTCAACATTCTATTATTTAGACACTGAGATGCTTAGAAATTTCTCATCTGAGCCTATGGTATCATGTTTGGCCCCTCTACAATAACCTTGCTTATTTTTTGCTATCTCAGAGGGATTTTCCTATGGTGACAAATTTTCACTCGAGAAAAAAATTGACAAACATGATCTCTTTCACAATTAAAATAATAATGTTCTTTTGACAGTTAAAATAATATCCCAATAGAAAAACCAAGGAACCACATCATTACAAGTTTGTGTTTTGAACTTTCATTCATAATTCATATCTTGAGATTCAAAACTAGATTGAAAAGGGTAACAATCTAACAATCATTTCAGGCTGCATAGTAGGAAGTCTTCAAATTAAGAGATTTATTTGGCATATAGGATCTTGATGAATTCTTTGGCAATCGGTTGCCAACACTATTTCAATGTTGTCTACAGTTAATGGCCATATATAGGATTCATCATGCTAAGAAATTTTCTATAGAAGCTTATCAACTTGCTCTATTTCTCTAGGCATGGATCTATTCGTATCTTGTATACTAAAATGCATGATGAATGAATTTTTTCACCATTAACGTTTTTTCCATTTTACCAACATATGGTATCAGTGTTCTTGTGATATATTTTGATGTGTGTAACAGATCATGCCATCTAAGGTGCGGTGTTTTGATGTGAAAGATTTGAAGTCTACCACCATTGTTTCCCAAGTTAGAAACCCTGTATTTACATGGTGAAGTCTGTGAAGAGTGTGGTGTTGCGAAGAATGTTTTGAGAAGAGATTAATGTGCCAAACTCAACTACCTTCATTGCATGCCACACAAAAGTGGCATTCCCTAGCATGTGAGCAAAGGAATGATCCTTTCTAAATGGATGAAGGATCCATAACACACAAGTAATGTGTTGGTTACAAGAATCCACTACCTTTTGGGGCAAGCGAATGCGGGTTCTTCTACGACCAGATCAAAGGAGTGGCTGCTTGGCATTTTAGGCATCAAATTTTGAAAGAAGATCAGAGCGGCCTCTTACATTACTTAGGCCAAACAGCGTGAGTGATATGTGTAGATTTATTGAGAAACATAATTCATCCTCAACTATTTAGAGATGTTGTTGCACAATAGTAGATAAATATTTTGTTGGAGCATACAAAACTGGTGCTCAATAGAAAGGCGTGAGAAGAAATCAGTTTACATAGTAAATTCTGAGTGTTCCACAAGGTTTTGCGGATGATGACGGGGGGACGACAAGGGACATCTTTTCGAGATGTGGGGATGGGGGCCTAAGTTTGGGAACGGCAAGGGGATAGCGAGGGGATGATGGTATAAGGGCTAAACATGAAGAAGATGAGGAAGAAATGACTGCTAGGTATTTGAATGGTTTAAGATTCAACATTCAGGATAAAATCAGCTTGATGGCACCAACATCAGTTGAACAATTCTTTCAAATGGAAATGAGGGCTGCAGAAAAGTTAAAAAGGAGAAAAGAGAGGGTAGCAAGAGGAAGGGGAAATACTTCTAGGGGAAGAGGATTCAATCCTAATTCAAAGTCAAACAATGAGGGCCAAGGAGATGACAAGAAGGAGCAAGAAAAATCTGATTCAAGAGGTGGATGGAGAGGTTCAAGAGGAATATTTAGTCGAGGAAGAGGTTCCTATCAGTTCGCAGGGAGATGCTACACTTGTAACCAGCCTGGACATCCAGGCTTTAAATTCCATGAAAATCAAGCTCAAGCTCTTATGGTTGAGAAAGGAGGAATCAACTAGTGCATGAAGATGAAGAGGGTGTGACTTCACCTGTAGTTAACCTTACATCAGAAGAAGGAGAGGAACTCATGATAAGAAGAACTATGTTGCAAGCATCCAAGGTAGGAGATTTGAGTCAAAGAAGGAGCCTATTCAGAACTACATTTAAAAGAAAAGGTAAAGTGTGTCAAGTTGTCATTGATTCTGGTTCTCAAGATAATCTAGTGTCTAGGGAAATGTTGTAAAAGTTGAGTTTGGAAAAATTACCTCATGAAGCACCTTATAGAGTCTCTTGGGTCAATGATAATCAAAATTTGGTTGTAAAAGAGCAAGCATATGTTGAATTTCAGATTGGGTAATATAAGGATAGGGTTCTATGTGATATTTTTCCAATGGATTGTTGTCATGTGCTCTTAGGGAGGCCTTGGAAATTTGATAGGAGGTCTATATATGATGGCTGGGAGAAAACATATACCATCAAGAAGGATGATAAAAGTTTTATGTTGCTTCCCTTGAAAACAAGTGGAAGGGATAAGCGTAAGTCTAAGGTAGTGATGTTTGGGAAGAAAGAGCCTTTAGGGCTTGAGGGTAGCAAGACCAATTTGTTTGCAGGTCTAGAGTATGTTCGTGAGGATGGAATAGTAGGAGGAGAACAACTGAGTAATGCTCGGATAGTGGGTAAGAAGGAAATGTGTGGTTTGAATGAGGATAGGGTGAAGCATGCCTTTGTATGGCATAAGGAGTTGAGTAGCCAAGTGGTTCAGAATGGTAAAGGGCAGAGTGAGGGGAAAGAGTCTTTGGAAAGGAAAGATGAGGTTGATAATGTGTTTGTAGGGATAGTTAGATTTTCTGTGGTATTGGAGAAGATCAATGGGTAGTCAGTAGGCATTAAGACAAAGTTTGGTGGAGTGGCAAATAAGAAGATAGTGAGTCATGAGACAAGGAGCACAAAGGGCATGAAACTTGAAGGTTTGATCATAGTAAAGGAACAAAGGTGCAAATATCTAATGGCACTAACAAGAGGGTAGAGTGTACATGCTAAGGTGGATGGGTACAAGCATAAAGGTGGAATAAGGAAGAAGTTAGGGCAGTATTTTGTTAACTTTTTTTTTATTATAGGTATGAGGAGTGGAGCAGTACCAAATTTTGATCCAGGGATCAGGAGAAACCCCACATCAAATTTGGACAAGTATGGAGCAGCAAAGTGGAGGCATGGAGCAAGCTTTCACTCTTGGGACAAGAGTCTCTCTATGGGGGGGTGTATGGTGAAGGGGCACCATCACCTTGGCATGAAAGAAACATGAGCCTTAGAGGTTCATCAAATGAATTTGAAGATCTTTAAATTATAGGCAATGAGGAAGTTGCAAAATATGCCAAGATGAGATGTAATGTAAACAAGTTGTCTATTTTATGCCATGTTGGCAATGTGCTCCAGATGGATAGGGTATAGTGTAGGCTTGGGTCTTATGTTTTCCCTTATAATGAGGTCTCAATGATCATTTGCAATTATATTTAAAAGGCTTAATAGTTTAGTTAGGTGGTATTTGCAAAATCAAGTTGTGAATGAATGGCAATTAAGAGAAAAATTGGCAAATTGCCATCTTAGAAGTCTAAAAAATGGTGGTTATGGTGGTTGATCAGCTCAAGGGGTAGTTGAAAGGTGGTATCAAGATATATTTCTATAATACCCCGAGTTGAGGGTTGATTTTGTTCAGTTTCTAATAAGAAATATACTTTTGAAAATGCTGATCATTGGTTTTCTTTGTTCTCCTGAATTTTATTTGCCTTGCACAGGCCCGTACAAGTCTATCATGACTTGAGGCTTTGGATACTTTATTTCATATGTGTTTACTCTCTTTGCATCTGTTCTGAAGGTTTAAATCCACCGTTGGTGTGTGTGGGATTAGCAAACTTGGTTATTGCTGTTTTTTCTATGTTAGGGGTTTTGAGGGCAACATCATGACACATTGACCAATCCACATACTGTTCTGACCCTATGGCTTGGTGGATTTTCCTGTACCATTATTATTTTGGTGTATGAATACTTTGGACGTCGAGAGAATGAATAAACTCAGTGGGGTGTGAAGTTCTAATGTTGTTTAGGGGTGTTTCCACCATGAAAGTAAGGAACTCATGTAGTGAATCCGAGAAATACTAAAAGGAATGGGATTGTGAGTGTCTTTTAAGTTAGGGAAGAGGTATTGTGGGGTGTTTGAACCTTTGGAAGGATTGGGGGAGGTCTGGAGTTATGAGTTTCCTTAAAACCCTTATTTTTGTGAAGGTTTAGGAGGGTTTGTGAGTAGAGGAATATAAAAAGTTCTTGGGGCTCTTAAAATGGGAGAATCCTGAGTTTGGTGAGCATCCCTAAGATTGTTTCAAGTTTCCTTGGTTTGGAGGTGAGTTTGTGAGGGGGTTCCTTTGGAAATTAGGCCTAATTGTGAAGCCTAGAGCGAGGGAGGTGTATTGAAAGTTCATGTTGGTCCAAAAGAGTTACTATTGGTTTTGACATATGTTGTGTAACCCTGAAAAGGATATCTTAATCCACCTTTAAATGGTCAAGTGTTTTGGAAAGGTTTGGAGAAATTAGGCTTGGATCAAGTTTTGAGTGCTACAAGGGTGGATTGTTGGGTAAGGTGCTAAATGAAGAGTTTGGTTTGATGGGGCTTTGAGCTTGTGTAGATTGCTCAAAATAGGTTGTATTAATCTTGTTAGGATCCCCTTGAAGGCAGGTTGTTAGACTGAAAGGGTTTGATCCTCCTTGCCTCTGCATCAGTGAGACATAAGTAATTGAAGCATTCCAAAAGATACAAACGACCATGAATGGAGCTTATTTATACAATACGCTTTAGATGGGGCTTATTGAGCATTCAACAATAATTAGTTAAGTATTAGATGTAAAAAAAATCCATGCCTACAAAATTCAAGCATACAACTTACATGATACGCATGATAACATCATTCAAGAATGGAAGTACAACAAAATAAGAGTTTCTTTAATCAAAAATTTGAAAGGCTATAAAATTATATATAGTGATAAAAGTATATAAAATATATAAAAAAAAACCATATAGGCTTAGTACAAAGGAGCCATATGGACATAAAATATCACGTATATATATCGATAGTACAAAACATATATTCCAAAATTCAACATAGGCATACAACAAACAACACTAATACATAGTCATTTCCCTCTAGGGGAAGGAAATAGATCCCATGTTGCCTTTGAAATTCGGCTTGATGGAGTGATTGTTGCTTCTCTTATCTTTCGAACACGCTCGCTAGTCCTCCTCTCTTCACTCTGGACCTTCAACTGATACAATTAAAAGTAAAGATGTTAAAACATAGAAATTGAATTGTGGAATGGCATATAATAAAATATATAATCACTTACCACATACATATAGTCATCATGCACATTTACAACATCACCCCGTCCATGATATGGAGTGACAACCACCTGTAGCAACCATGAAGATAGAAATTAAACTACATAAAATTATCATGAAAATTTTCTATAATAGACCATAGAAGAGAAAATATAATGTCAAATCGACTAATCTATTCCATACATCTCTCAATGGATCAGAAATGGCTATTGTTACAGCAACTCCATGGTCCATCGTGCCACCAACATCACCAAGAATATCTCTTGGAAACAGCTGCAAATGAAACAATATCTCAGGTATCATGTTGATATAAAGACCAAGAGGGGATAATGGAACATAAGGTGAAATAAGAGAGGGTAATGGGATGGGAATAGAAGGGTGATGCAGAGAGGGGACTCAAACTCATTCAAAGTGATAACTTGAATTCAAGAGACATCTAACAAGATGAAAATGTCTTAGTAGATTTATCCAAACAATCCTCAAAGCTTGACAACAATCGGGAGTCTAACTTCTCACTTTCACCCATGTAACCTAGTAGTAGTGCAAAGTCAGTTTTTGGCCTTTAACTCCCATGCTTTCCAAAACAATTGACAATCAGAATGTGGATTCAGATACCCATTTCAAAGTTATACAACATATCTCTTAACCAAATACAAGTCTTTTGGACCAATCCCTTGAAATTAGACCCTCAACGTTGTTCTAGGCCATGAATTAGGCCAGATTTACAAAGCAGCATATCTTTAAACTTAACGCAAACCCTTGAAACTTATTGCCAATGCTTCAAACTTCAAGCCAACATTAAAAAATGTGTTTTCATTCATTTTTAAAGGCTTCTCCTCATCAAACCAACACCCAACTGCCTTACAACTACTTTTTAAACCTCTCATGACTGTTGCATTTATAGAACTCACAAATTTAGCACTTTCAAGTGTTGACTCTTTATATTTTCCTAGACCCTCTTAAACACCTAAAATATTACAAATAGTCTAATGAGACCTTATTCAACTAAGAAATCATGACTTAATAAAGAAAACATCATCCTATCTACCTTGAAACCCCTTGTCAACTTTGAGAATTCCTTCCACATGATTTACAAACCTTACAAGATGAATACAAAAGCCCCTCAAATTCAATCAATTACAATAGAATGGTCACATTGGACCTTATTAAGAATCAAGGACTCAAATCAAACATCCTAACACACCTTGCCTATTTGATGCAGAGTGGTAGGGAAGGTAAACACACAACTAGGATGACAAAGACAACAAGGAGTCATAAAATCCATTATTCTTTAAATGATCAGCCCACACACACATAGGGTTCACAACTCAGACCACCCACAAAACTTGAAAGCATTTGGATCATGTCACATTAGGACAAAACAAGGTTCAACAACCATCTAGCACTTAGGTTTCAACAAACAACTATGAATATGGTGATTTAGACCTCACTCCCTTTTAATAGTACATGCATATACTTTCCATCCCACTAGGATTTAGCAACTCTACAATGTCTGGATGGAAGAAACACCCATAATTCACTCAAAACCCTGATTTTGAGGGTTTTCATACCACCTAGGAGTAAAATTAATATATCTCCCTTGATAATCAATGGAATCTCATCACTCCAATGCCAAAACAAAGATTATTCAATTACCTAGCCAACCATTATAGGCTTGGAGCATGAAACAACACATACAACCCGTACCAAGTATGAGATCAACAATTTCTTCAAGAAAACATAGAAATCAACAAACTCTTTATTGAAAACTTCTTCCAAACTTTAAGAATAGCCTTTCCTCGACCAAGAGAGGCATATATGAAGCCTTCCAACCTCCTCCAACTTCCTCCAACTGAAATTTGAATCAGTTGGCCATTGGAAACACAAAAAGACTTCATTTTTGACTCTTTAATGCCTAATTAAGGCAATTTAGCCAATTTTCACCAACCGGACTACAAAGATACCTCCAAATTGTGTGAAAGGCATCCAAAAATCCTCAAAATAAAAAATATGACTCCCCTTAGGTGTCTAGCTACATCAAGGCATCCTTTTTGCTTAATTTTCCAAATGCACTAGACTTACAAAGGAGGATGGAGACCTTGATTGTACAAAAAGTTGGTTATCAAGACCAAAACTCCACCAAATCCCTAGGAGACCTATTAAAAATCAATGAAATGGTCCATGAGACCATATTACAACATTCAACAAAGAAACAAAATGTAACAAATGATTCTAGGTCCCTTAGACCCATGGGGGCTCCTACTCCACTATCAAACACTTAATGAAGAAACATAGAAAAGAGTGGTGCCCCTGCACCAAAGGGATTAATGGAACATAGGATGGACTAGTATAGATTGATGGGATGGGCTAGGATGGGATAACAAAATATAGGGTGGAAAATTTAAGGTTAATGGGATGCAATTATTAGGGAATAATGCAACATAGGGTGAATTAGGTGTCTAGGGTTTGACTATAGTATGTACGAAGTGCGAACTTGACATGTGTGTAATAATAATAGAGAAGATTTATCTAGGATGAAACGTGGATAAATATGGTATAACATAGGATGATATAAAGGAACATAGGGTGGAACATAGGGGATCATGGAACATCTAGGGTGATATAATAATGGGTACAATAAGATGGGAGTAGGACATAATGACACATAGCATGGACTAGAAGATGTTAGTGGGATGGGATAGGAGGGGATCATGGAAAATAGGGTGAACTATTAAATGTTAATGGTAAGGGATTAGGAAGGAATAAAGGAACAAAAAGTGAATTAAGAGAACATAATGTGACACGGTCAAGCAATATTTGAATGCAATGTTTGTGTTTCTCATCAATTTTTTAGATTTGTATATACGCAAAATTATGAAAACTACATTACATAGATTTACAACACCATTAATGAATAAAGGCTACCTGAGTGTACGTTGTTTGAGGATATGAATCACGAGGTGTGGAGGAAGAAGGTGCACTAGGAAACTGTTTGAAATCCAAAGCATGTTATGAGACAAACATTCAAATATAACATTCAATTGTTCAAATGCAATAATAGTATATTTAATACTAGTTGCATACCTATGGACTCATCATCGAGAATGTATAAGGATCTGTAGGAATAGAGCATCCCTCATGAACAATCCGACCCTAAAATTTCATCATATCAAAATTCTACTAATTTAGTTATTCTTAAATTTCAAAATATATTTTAATAAACAACATTAAAATAACTTGCTAAATTTTACCTGAGTGTCAATGTCGAATGTATCATTCAGAATATCATCTGTGAAATCCATCTTCTCTGCAACTGACATAGACTATGTAGCTACATCACGAGCACCTTAGTAATCATACGTGCAAACAACACCACAAGCGCCACAATGGTGGGGTGGAGCTTGAGGCCTACATGTCTCCTCCACACCAGGCTCTACTAGAGGACTCACACACTATAAAATGGTCTGTGTGAGTGAGCCAATCAACTTCATCGTGTCCACCTCTACACTATCCTTAACAATGAAAGGAACAACAACATGCTCCACCACATGTTTTCCCAAGGCTCTCAGTGCCAACTGTGGATTACATCGTGCAGTAGGTCTATTGTGTGTGGAGCCCCCACCTTAGCTTTTCAAATCATTGCATATAAAATGCCTATACATACTAAATTTATTACTAGTTCGCGTAAATAATGCCGAACCAAAGAGATATTTCTGGTAGAAAAAGATTATCTAATTGATAAGAAATACTTTTTTTTTCTGCCGAGGTAACAATTCTTTTGGAGGAAAAATGATTCAGTCCCAAACTTACTTGAATGTAGTAGACAACAGTGGAGCCCGAAAATTAATGTGCCCTGAAAGTCTAAGATGTCAAAATAGTTTGGCATTTTATTGAGGACAAACTTGCAGTAGAGTTTCCTCAAAAAGTATTGCAGCACCTCATGGTTATTACATGGAGGTTGGTCAAATACCATCCACCACCGCTCCCAAATTTTTTTTTAATTAACTCATGGTGGCACCAGTGGATGGGGAACCTCCTACATGCATGGGACAAAGGTTCATTGGTTTTTGGGTCTATAAATAGGGCACACAACTCGACTTAGCTAATTTTAAGTTATTTGACATCTGCATATGACAAACCATTAGCATAAAATTGTCTCATCTCATGCCTCTTAGTTGACCAAAAATTCATTTGCTCGCTCATTTCTCCTACATGAGTTAAAATTGATTCAAAGATTCAACAATCCCTCACCTATAAGGGTGGGTTTTGGCATGCTCAGTTAATCTTGCAATTAATTGTTGAATGTCCCTTTCATTGTTTTCAATTTGATTTTGAATATTTTCTTGTGTTCCTTGAGGATGCCAATGAATTGATGGAAGGGTTTTGGGTTGTTCTTGTATAGGAGGCTCTTCATGAGGGGGTGATTGTGAATTCTCAATATTTTGAGGTGGAGATTCATTCCCTGAGAATTAGAACAAATTTTTATTATAAAAATCTATTTAAATTTGCATTCCAAATCAAATTTAAAATAAATAGAATAAAAATACACACCTCTTTGCAATCTTTGACCTCTTCGACATGTTGGCAGCATCCTCATGGAAAATGGAAAGCTAAGGATGCAAAAAATGGAAGAGATTTGGCAAGCATGAGTTATAGACCTGAAATCCTCTTCCTCAAGCCGTGGGTTGAAGATAGAATGAGGGTTTGAAACCCGATTTTTGTTTTTTATGTGTAAAAAGATATTTGGCATGCGCCAAATATCTTTTTAGCCATTTGGCATGCGCCAAATATCTTTTTAGCCATTTGGCATGCGCCAAATGTCTTTTTAGCCATTTGGTGTGCGCCAAATGCCTTATTTTGGGTTTTTTTTTAACATTTTTTCAATTTGGCACCTAAATTTTGTCACAAATTGGTGCACTCACCTAATTTAACTCTCAGAATATGAAGATAGATTTTGATTTTTTGACCTGGTGTAGAGAAGGGGGATTCGCTACTCATGAGTTCTCTTCATTTAGAGAGCCTCACGGGGTGAACTACCCTAAACTACCTCAGGGAACAATGTGAGAGTTCTAGAATCTGAAAGAGTAGGTTATAGAGATTTTTTAGACAAACTGACAAGCTCTCTACCAATGGACGACAACACAAGATACAAACGACGGCGCAACACACTGACATCTTCTACAAACCAAAAAAATGATTTTATCACATAAAATGAGAGAGTGGCTACTTCTACTCTAATTGCTGAGAACTTCCAAAACATGGGGAAATGAAAAAATGTGATAAAGCTGAAATATGTAGAAATGTAGTCAGAGTTGAGTTTGTCAAAATGATAATTGTGATAATTGCAAATAGTTGATCGATTACTTGATTTTAAATTGTATAGCCCAATCCATACAAGGCTAGTTGAATTTGACTTTCTAATGAGAATACTAGGAATAGGATAGGGGGTAAAAATATTAGATGAATAATAATATATAAACATTGGCCTAAGATAGCATAATCATTTTTTAGGCATTTTTACTAGTAATATTTTAACTTTTAATTTCTTTAAATATTATTCAATAGTTCTTACCATATTTCTTATCATAATCTCAACACTATGTTGCTCCACCCAATTCTCTACAAGAACCAACACAGTCTCATTCTTCTCCAAAGGACAACCCCTACTTCCCCCCTTCTGGGGCTCACCCTTTGGTCTCGATTGGTATTCGCTTGGAGAAATTTGCGGATATTGCTTCAACTGATGGAAAGCAAGGCTCCATGAGTAGTGTTGTATCTAAAATCTTAGATAATCCACAATGTCTTCGGCCTCTCCTAAACTTGTCGATCTTAATTACATGGGTACAAATTACTCTTATCGAACAAATTCTGAGGTTGTATTAGGGAAAGAACCCTTATCAGAAGTAGATCAAAACATGTTGGTATCTACACACTCCGAGAAGGAATGGATAGAGGTTAAGAGGATGAATTCTTCCTTGAGCAAACACAATATGTTGCACAGATCTACCACAGAAGGACGAAATGCCTTTGTTGAAGCTCTTTGCATAATTGGGTTGTTTTCGACAACCTTTTTATGCTATCTTTTGTATTGCTCCCCTGAAAGAAAGCATAAGGAATGAATGTATACACTAATATCGTTACAACAAAGTGATGTAATTCTAATTTTAGATATCAATATAATCTTTTTTTACATACCAAAAAATAAAAAGATGAAAAAAATATGAATATTGACCTAACTTAACATAATCATATTTCAGTTATTTTTTATTCATAATACTTAAATTATTTTTTTTATGTTTTTCTTGGAAATAATTCTATCCCTAACTGTTATCCTAATCTTAATTCTAAATCTATCCCTAGTTAGAAACCTTTTGGGATTATAATAATTACTATTACAATTCTAATTTAATAAATAATTACAAAATTAAGATTATGATTAATTATTTTAATTATAAAATTCGCAATTTAATAATTATGAATTATAAATATCTTCTAACAATTATAAATTAAAAAATTTACTAATCAAGACCACATATATAATATAATTGATTAAAAAGTTACTAATCAATAATATTCTTTGAAATTCTCTTATGTTCATTTCAATATTCTAGTTTATCCTTCCAAGTCATGTGACTGATGCAATCTTGTACATAGGATCCAATGAAGGATTATCTGACCATGTAATAGAACAAATCAATGGAAGCAAAAATTTAAATGAATAAGTAAAACAAAAATGTCATATTTGTTCATTCTTAGTCACGATGCATTAACAATAAACTAAAATTTTCTCTCAACATGCTATGTTATAATCGCTTGACTATAATAAATGTGCATAATTATATATTCTAAATGATCGTACAATGAAATGCAAGAATGTTGACATAGAATGCAAGACTTACTTCATGATAATTGTTCATTTATAATCTTCTATCCTTAGGAGTAATCTTACTCATTTGTAAGGATGTCAAAATATTGATGTCAACATTTTTATATTTAGCCAAAGATATGAAATAATCTCTCTGAATGAATGTGATGATGATGGATCTACATATCTTTAAGTAGATCTTACTGTAAGCTCTTTTGTGTCTAATATACCTTCAAATGTATTCCTTTTTTGTTGCATGTACTTTAAATATTTTCCATAAACTAAGATCAATAAAAATAAGGATCACAATTATCACAATTATCATTTTGACAAACTCAACTTTGACAAACATTCTATCAACTTCAAACCCTTTGTCAAACATTTTTGCCTCTTCATCTATGTTTGGTGCCACTTCATCTATGTTTGTTGCCTCTTCATCTGTCATAGTCTAACATTCTGTCATATCTTCATAATAATTTTAATCCCAAGGGCTTATACCACTATGCCCATTTCTTATCATATGTCGATAAATCATATTTTTTTTCACCTTTCCACCAAGACAATTTTTACATGGACATGGATATTTGTCAATGTCCCTCTCATTAGCTACTCTCTCATCATATGCATGATATTGATCAATAGTCAACCTTTGACGCTCATTCATCTATAATATTGTGCATTCCTATATTAATTTAGTTTCCGATTTAAAGAAAAAACATAAATATGAAAATAGAGATGCCAAAACATTTGTTGAAAGTAGTCACTTTAGTTCAGACAATAACAAAAAGAAGAGGATATAATGAGTCATTGTTTTGAGATCTATCTTACATTCATTTGAAGTTTACCTATTGAGAATGGAATATTATTGTGTTTCCTATCAGCTTACTTTCGGTAATGAGGGTTTCAAATTACCTCTGAATTCATTGCAAAGGGCATCACTGACTTCAAATTCGTTGCAGCAAACTCCAAATTCCTTGCCCACCTTTTTAAAAGTCTCCAGGTCCTATCCAAACAAGCTTTATCGCCCATGCAAGTGCTTCAATACCTGTCCATGAGAATAAAAAATGTCAACAACAATCCAATTTCATTCCCATGCCAACAGTTATACATTTTACGAGTTGTCTAACTTATAAATATAGACAAGTTATGTAAACCACTAAAAAAGTTTTGTAAATTTGAGAAATTCCTAGGACTAAGACCTAAGAGTTGATTTTCCAACTCATGGCTTCTAAGTTCATCTATTTTCCCAAAAACGTTTGTCAAGACCTTCCCAAAATTGGTTGGGTGTTTTCAAGTTCTCAACATGGAACAAAAAATTAGGAGATAAATTTAGGCATAGAAAGCCAAATGCTTGATCACACTTATTGAAAAAAAATTCTTTGTCTTTAGCTGCATTAGGTTTTTTCTCTATTCCCATAGTTACCCTATATAATCATAAGTTGTTCTTATGTACAAGAATTACTTTCATCTTTCAATCATGATAATTGAAAGGTGTTAAAGGTGTTATTGACTTAGATAGATGTTTGTAGTGTATACACCTAAAAATGGTCTGGAGAATTCCGATTGATTAAATACAAATTATCTGATTAATTATCCTAATTTCCTCTACTATCGAATAAATAGAAATATTTATTTATATAGTTCACGTTCACGTTCACGTTCACGTCACATTTAAATTCATCTTAATTAAATAAACAAAATTAAATACTTTGTTTGATTTAATTATCAAATCCCTATTTTATTCTATCACATCAATCTTAAATTAATTAAATAAAGATTAAAACACTTTATTTATTAATTGCCATTTTCTTCTATTTAATTTAATAAACAACTTCTATAGTTCATTTATTAAATTATTTATTCCTCTTTTGCTAATTTAAATAAATCAAAATATTTGAATTAAGGCATAAAGAATATTCCATCTATATTTCCTCAAAAATGAATTAGATATCCTATGTCTAATTTATGTCTAAAATATGTCAAAATTAATGCTTTGAAACTTCACGGGAAGTTTGGAGACAAATTGGAGACAAATTCCAAATTCTTCTCTCAATCCTCCTCCATCAATCTTTCCTCTTCTCTTGCCTGGTGTTTTCATGGGTAGAGACAATCACCATTATTCTCAATCTCCTTCATCTCTCACCATTCAATCCTCTAGATTGAATCCAAGTCTCTCTTTGCCATCCCTGTGCATTTTTATAGCTAGGAAATCTATAAATAAAGCCTCATTCAACCAAGAAAAGGATCTTAGGTTATCAAGTTTACTCTGCATAATTTTATCAAGCATCCAACATCCAAGCATCCAACATTCAAGCATCAAGCATCAAGTCTTCATATCATGGCTACCTCTTGTAGCTACATTTGTCAATTTTCATGTCAATTCATATTATATTAGTTTATTTTATTCATATACATATTATCAACATCCTTCTTGTTCTCTGAATTGTCATTTTAACAATCATAGTGCTCACACGATCTGAGAGCCACAATGATTTAATAAATCTTTGGAGATAGAGAGCAATATGACGCTTTCAGTAGATTATTGCTTTGAATTAGTTCAATTAGCTTGATATTTGATATAATGTCATGTTAAGAAGTTTTTTGTGCTTTACACCTTATTCACACTTACAATTTGGCGCCCACTGTGGGGCCATTAACCCCATATTTCACTTCTTTTTTTTCTGAAAAGTGTCACACAAGTTTTCGGCATGTTCAGATTAGCGCGATCGAGAAATTCTCTGACGCATCTATGGCAAACTATAGCGCTCCCGTGCTCTATTTCAGTGCTTTCACATAAATTATAGTGTATCCGACACTTTTTTTAGCGCTTCGGAGGTTTGTTTAAGCGCTTTGACAAAAAATGTAGTGCTTCTAATAAATTTTGTAGCGCTTCTGAGGTCCGTTGCAGCACTTTCAATGAAATAGCGCTTCTGGCCTCTGTTTTAGTGCATACATATTTTAGCGCTTTGACATTCAATATTAAAATGGCCATATCTTTGTCATACGAAGGTCTTTTCGAAACTTTTTTTTTAAAATGGGGTAGAATTTTATAAGCTATGCAATGGTGAAGGTATTTATCACTTTTTATAGAGTTAAAAATTTCAATTTTACATTTAAAGTCAAATCACATTGTAACTTGGTTTAAGTTTTAGGGTTTTTATGCTTAATCATTCATCTAACCCTTATATCTCCTTTTTTCTTGATCTCATCTAACATTTTAAGCATTTATTGCAGGTTTTAAGAGGAATATGGAGCATTGAATAAAAAAAAGTGAAAAAAAAATAAAAATTGATATCCATTGTAATAGTATTTTCAAAAACTCATAGTAAAATAACCCATCATATGTTATTTTTCATGCATGCTTTAGGACCAACTAGCATTACTTTGGGCTTAAAATTAACCATCTACACAAGCTTTTTCAAATTTGGTTAAAAAGAACCAATCCTAGGGTATCCATTTGGATTAAAAAGAACCAATCCTAGGGTAGCCATCACACATTTTCTATATCAGTTGAAATGAACATCATGTCTTTTGTGAAGCAAAATTTTCACACAAAATAGCAAAAAATGTCTTTTGGGTTTTAAAATTGAACATTGATTACTGTGCTTGTGTGGTGAATAGGCTTATGCTCTCCCCTTAACTGGGTGATCAAAATGCTAGAATCATCCTTTGATTTTTTGCAATTCATGTTTTATTAAATCCTTTCGAAGGCATGCCGTAGTGGGAAAAAGTACTCACCCTACGTGAACGACCTAAGTGGGAACGCCTAAAGCCAAGATTTTTCAACCCACTATAATCAAAAGCAAGTTGGTGATGAAAGTCCAACTTGAAGGAAGTGTGCAAGATGACCATCCCCAAAATATTTGTTCTAAAGATTGGGAGGTCTCCTGAGGGAGTTTATCATTTGCCACTCGGAACGAAAACCCTATCTATGAACCATAGTGTAGAATCTAGCTGAGTCAGTAACCAAACATTGTCGTACTCACAGTGTAAGGGGAGGGAAGAATCTGTCCCCAAGAAACTCACCATATAATTTCCAAGGACCGATTGCTCAAGGGATCAAGAAATCTAACCTTGAGTATGCACCTGGAAAGGACAAAAACACAAGCGCCCTCTAGAGGGTGACACGGTTGTGTGAGTCAATGCAATTTTAAGATGTGGTCTGTTGAGTATAACGATGACCTTTTTGACCTTAAGTGTGAGTCTTCTTGAAGTGTATTCGTTATCAAAAACCAGTGGAAATCAAGAAGGATCATGTTTGATTCTTAAACATACACTTGTTGTTTAGACTCTAGAAACAACTATTTTACAAATGCTTGTTGTGTTTTCAAAACATTAATTCAGATAAGATCATCCTGAAAAACACAAAGAAAATGGAAATCTATTGGAAACCAATGTCAGACAGTTAATGTAAAAATTTGGATTTTTTATCAGAACATAAACTTTTCTAAATCAAATCAAAGTCTTAAACTTGCATAAACTGGACTTTACAATTGAATTTTTTCAAATCAAACCAAGATCTACCATCCAAAAGTGTCTCAATCAAACACATTTGATTAGTAAGTTAAGTTTCAGGATCAGTCATCCTAAATCAAAGAAACGAAACCCTATAATCAAACTTATCAACTTAGTCTAATCAATAGAATCTATCATTCTATTTGACTTAAGTTAATATCCTTGACACTTTACCAAACTAAGATCAAAAGTTTATTGGAAACAATAATGTTTGTATGTCCATTTTAACAAGGTCACGAAGACTAAAAAATCCAAAAAAAATTGAAACTCAAACCACCATGGCCAAAATAGATGAGGATCAATTGAATGCTCTAGCTCATCAAATGAAAAACCTTCAACAACAAATCTGGGATGTGCAAAGGGAAAGAAACCAAAGAGATGTTTGCTGCCAGACATTTGTGCTTATTCCTCTAAAAAAATCTTGACATGACACCCTCTCCACCAACAACTACATCATCCAAGTTTGATGTCTTTGGATTTTTACAAAAGATCCATAAGCCCAAATCTAAATCCTCAAACACAAATGATATTGAGAAATCCTATCATGTGATGCATTTATCTCCATCCACAATAAGCCAAAATAAACCTCAAGATTCTTTCACTCAAGCTAACAAATTCCATCCAATCATCCTCTTCTATCATATCTTCAACATCCAATGATTCATGTCAATCTCTCAATCCAAATCATGCTAGCATAGACTCCCCTACACATCAAGATCAAAATATTCTTTCCACTCCATCCAATGATATCAACATTCCACAAATCTTCCAATCTTTGATCAAGATCCCATTTCTCAAGAATCTTATGATGATCCCCTCCTTTCACTTTTCATCCAAAATAATTCCCTTCCATCTCAAGAGACAAGTATCCTTCCAGGTTCTTCTTCCACATCATCTCATCAATCCATACCATCTCATGATTCTATTACATCACAAGAGCATGATAGTTCTTCCATCCTATCTAATGATGTCTTACCAACTGATGATCAAGACATGCTTTCTACACAATCTCATGATTCCCTTCCTCATCAAGGTCAAGATATGCTTCCATTCAAGGATACCCTTTCATCCCATGAAGATGTTTATCCTTCTCATGATCAAGATATGCCTTTCATACCACTTCATAATCCTTTTCCAATTCAAGATCAAAACACCCCATCATCCCCATGTCAAGATCCTATCACACCTATTCAAGCTATCCATGAACCCCACACCTATAAATTGGGATCCTCCACCTTTATCCATTCTGGTTTACTTCCAACACCTATCCTCTCATCCATATCATATCCTCCCCAAAATGGACTCGCATCTTGTTTCACAAACAATACATATCCCATTGGTAAACAAATGTGTCAAAGTATGAATTACAAAGGAAAAGGATTAGGCCTTCATGAACAAGGTATCCTAGAACCCCTTTTTGTTCAAAGAAACCCATATCACCATGGCCTTGGTTATACACCTAAGTGTCTTAGTTCATCAAACCTACCATCTATCTTAGGTCCTCATCCTAATCCTCCAAACATACCATCTATCCTAGGTCCTCATCCTAGTCCATCAAACCTTCCCTCTATCCTAGGTCCATATCCTATTTCTCAAGAACAACAAAGGCACACATCCTTGATGCCCTTTAAAAATTCTACCCACATTAACTCCGCCATAATACCTCCATATCATTCATCTCAATCCACCTCTCCCATTACTCTTGGAAGAAATTTGGATGCCAAATATCAAAAGCTTCTATATCAAAATCCGCATGTATCAAAGGATCAACATGTCTCCTCGAAGAGACATGCAAAAATAAAAGAAAAATTGATCCAAAATCAAAAGAAATTTTCGAAAGGCCACAAAGGCCCATCAAAGAAAAAATCTCAAAGACCACAAAGGTCCATAAATCAAAAGAAAATTTCAAAAGGCCACAAAGGCCCATCAAAGCAAAAAGGAAATTTTCAAAGACCACAAAGGTCCATAAATCAAAAATAAAAATGTGAAAGGCCGCAAAGGCCCACAAAGAAAAAATCAAAGTCAAAAATCATGTGGATTCCTAAAAGTCTCATAGAAGCAATAAAATATAAATTGGCATCCAAATTTTCTAATCCAAAAGCTTCCTCCAATTTTCCATCTAATAACCTATCACCTTCCAAAACCATTTTTTCTCCATCACTCTGCCACCCTTCAAGGTGTGTGCCAATGTTGATCTTTCCATCCTTTCCATCTATCCATAAACAAGCCTTCCAACTTCCTATCCATGATCCAACATTCATCCCCCATCATTCTCCTTTAATCCAAACCTTTGCATAAGTCCTTAAATTCTTCCATCATACATGCCAACATTTAGGAGTCTAATTCCCATTACCATGGTTTATTAGAGGGATATTTGGTTGTGAAAATTGATGCTTAAGTCCTTCCTCCATTTCCCTATCATCCATATCCTATCTTCCATATTCCTCTTGCACTCTACACTTAGGGACAAGTTTCTTCCATTTTATCATCCATGGTCATTATCCTTTCTATGCTCATTCCTTACATTTCCACCTTTGATCTTGACAAGGTTAAGTATCTTCTTGAACATCATATATCTTATCCTATATGCTTTATCCATATCGTCCATACCATATCTTTCATCTTATCCATATTCCATCATTCTTACTAAATACATCCTTTCTTCGTTTCCTTGGTCTTGATGAGGAATAGGGGAAAAATACTTTGGCCTTGTGTCTGTATCTTATCTAGTTTATTTTGATCATACTATACATTATTTTTATCCTTTCTTTCTTCCATTCTATATCTCCTTGCCTATCAAAATCCATGTCACCATGTCCCTTTGCAACCTTGAATCTTATCATGCAAATCATATTTAACCCTAGCTATAAAACATTGTCCAATCCTCAGATATTTGTCAATCAATCATCAACAATCATCATCATGCCTTATGGAATCAATCATTCCTGACATCTTAATCAATCAACCATTATCATCTTTTGACAAGAGATATGTTGCTTGTGTGATATGGTTTGCAGTGAATATCTCATATTGATCTATCATTTATCCATGGTTGCATTACCCCTATTGTGGGGCATCTTGTTCCTTCAATCAGGCATATCATCTCATTTCATCTTTAAATATCCTGAAAAATAGAAAAAAATTATAAAATCTGAAAATGGTGCAATAAAATCTCAAGTACATATCATTACAAATGGTCATGTCTCACCCTAGCTTGGGGGAAAAATCTTGATCTTGATGGGGGTAGTAAAACTTCGAATAGACAAACAACATGAAACAAACGCAACAAAAACAATGATCGAAACACAACCCAACATGGAACATCAATCACCATTAAAAAAACATTAAACATCCATATCATATCAGAAAATCCCAAAACAAAAAAAAGTCAAATAGTCAGTATCAAAAATCCAAAAACAAAATAGAGCCGTTAGTCGAACTGCGTAGTCTCTGCGTGTATAACGTAGGCAAGGCTAATCTTTGATCAGCTCCCGAGACCCCTAGGATAGGTCTTTAGGTTAACTTTAAATTTTCAAAAAAATCAAAAAACACAAAAAACATCATAAAATCAGGATGGATGATCTAATCTGAATAATGGTTGAAATACTTTAAGCAAAAGTTAAATTGTTGCACTTTGATCATTTTTATCATTTCTTTGGAGTAACTCAATGATGCATTGAACTAGAGAAACAAGGAAGAAGAATGATATTTTTATTGTCTGTTGTCTATGCATTAATCATTTAAATGTGTGAATTGTCGAGGGATGTGCTATGCAAAAGTATCACCAATGACATTCAGAATTCACACACTAAAATGATTAATCTCTACCTATTTACGCAATGAATGCGCAAGTCATCTCAGTTCAATCATACCTAGATGCTTGTGTTCGCTTGCAATATCAAAAATCATGAAAGTAATACTCAAGTCGTCATTGGTCTAACATATACTATTAACGCTTGTACTCACTTTCAACATCCTAAAAAGCTCTATGATGATACCAAGCACAAAAGTACTGTTAAAATGAAAATGGTCTGCATATAGTTACATGATAACATTAGATTGCATTCATATTAGTTTTGCATCTGCATAATAGATTGTTTCAAGGTTTGAAAAGACTAAAGACGAGTGAATGCTCGTGAATCTCCAGATTCACTAAAGGCTCCTATGCTCACAAATTATCTCAAATTAGTAATCTTTTCGATCAATCTATCATTCAACCTCGCCTATCATGAGGTTAATCAATCAAAATATAATTGATCCTCACCTATCATGAGGTCAATTATCATCAATCAATCATTTAATCTCACCTATCATGAGATCAATGATCATCTAAATCTATCAGCATCATAAAACATATCAAATCAAAGGCTGATGTGATCAAAGAACATCGAAATCAAGGAGTTTACTGAAATTAATTCATCTATGGGCTAAATTTTCTTCATCAATATCGAGAGATAAATTATTTCTTCATCAAATCTTTGTCGAAACATCATCAAATCATCATGAAAATTCTAAAATTCTAAAAAATCATCAAATCATTAATTTATCTCCCGAAGGGGCATATTATCGGCAATCATTTGAAAATCAATATCTGGGGCATAATGTTTTTATTTTTTTTCATCAATACTGGTAGTAGTAGCAAAAAATTTCTTTGAAGCAATGCGTAAACACATCACTTCAAAGAGGGGCAAAATGTATACACCTAAAATTGGCCTAGAGAATTTTGATTAATTAAATATGAATTATTTGATTAATTATCTTAATTTCCTTTATTACTGAATAAATATAAATATTTATTTATATAGTTCACATTCTTATTCACATTTAAATTCTTATAATATCCCATCTTAATTAAATAAACAAAATTAAATACTTTGTATAATTTAATTATCATTCCTCTATTTTACTCTATCACATCAATCTTAAATTAATTAAATAAAGAACAAATACTTTATTAATTAATTGTCATATTCTTCTGTTTAATTTAATAAACAACTTCTATAGTTTGTTTTATTAAATTATTTATCCCTCTTTTGCTAATTTAAATAAATAAAAAATATTTAAATTAAGGCATAAGGAAAATTCCTCTATATTTCCTCAAAATCAAATTAGATATCCTATGTCTAATTTATGTCAAAATATGTCAAAATTAATGCTTTGAAACTTCACGAGAAATTTTGGAGACAAATTCTAAATTCTTCTCTCAATCCTCCTCCATCAATCTTTCCTCTTGTCTTGCCTGGTGTTTTCATAGGTAGAGACAATCACCAAAATTCTCTCAATCTCCTCCATATCTCACCATTTAATCCTCCAGATTGAATCCAAGCCTCTCTTTGCCATCCCTATGCATTTCTATAGCCATGAAATTTATAAATAAAGCCTCATTCAACCAAGAAAAGGATCCCAAGTTATCAAGTTTACTCTACAGGAATTTATTAAGCATCAAGCATTCAACATCCAAGCATTCAGCATCCAAGCATCCAACATTCAAGTTTCCATATCATGGTTGTCTGCTGTAGCTGCATTTGTCAATTTTCATGTCAATTCATATTACATTAGTTTATTTTATTCATATACATATTATCAGCATCCTTCTCATTCTCTGAATTGTCATTTTAACAATCATAGTGCTCACACGATCTGAGAGCCACAATGATTTAATAAATCTTTGGAGATAGAGAGCAATATGATGTTTTCAGTAGATTATTGTTTTGAATTAGTTCAATTAACTCGATCTTTGATATAATGTCGTATTAAGAAGTGTTTTGTGTTTTACACCTTATTCACACTTACATGTAGATATGTGAGAAAAAAGAAGTTAGAAATGTATGTAGAAGTGAAAAAACACAACAAACACAAGCATTTCTCAAGGAAGTGCGAAAATGAACAACATACAACATCCCCCTTGATTATTTGTTTCGCCACCAACTTGGCACTTTATAGGAGGGCTTGTAACTGACCCAAAAAGACATAAACATGCACTTTATAAGATGAGTGCAATTTTGTGCTTTTTGAATTCATGGTGAAAAATTATGCACTTTTACAAACATTAGAACTAAAATTCGAACTATCGAACAAAAGTTATAATACTTTGGAAAAAATTCACCTATTACCTCCTTACCAAAAAAAATTCCAAACTTATTAGAAATTTTTTATGCAAAGCTTGATAATGGAGAAGAAAAACTTGGTGGAAAAAATGCTCAATCAGTAAATTAGGACTTGTGGAAAGTGACGCCTCCACATGCAAATTTGACTTCCGTCCACATGGTGAAAGGGAGGGTGAGCCAAATCATGGGTCAACAAATTGCAAGAGTAGGTCAAACACAGCTAAAAAACTAATCGAACTCCAAAAGCAACAAATCATGCCTCTATTTTGTGATATTGTTGCCCTCATGATAAAAAGCCAGCACTAAAATTGGAACAAATAACGCCTTTGAGACAATTTTTTTTTAGCTCGAGTGAGAACAAAGGCCAAACATGGTCAAAGCGATGGGACCAGAAAGGAAATACGACTTTGAAAGTTAAAAAACTATCTACAAACAGTGCTACAACTCCCTCACAGAGATATTACGGTCTCTAACAGGCCCTCAGATGGCAGAAACACCTCTTCCATGAGAAATCATGGCCCTCTAAGGTCAACGCCTATGGAGATCATGAGCTTTGTGCAGGGATATGGCAGGCTGCTAAGAGCCAGACACGACTCTCTTAAAAAAATGTCACTATTCAGTGAATTGTGCCTCCTTGCCTTTCACCCAAAAGGAAAGCCGCCAATACACATAGTGAAATGATTTCAAAAGTAGAAAAAATAGGTTTGAGTTTGGAAGGATTTTTAATCCCACAGCTGAGAATCGCGCCTCCCTTCTTGCCTCTACCTCGGCACACAGTTTGGGCCCTGAGAACAAAATCACGCCTCAAGAGAAAACACGATTGTTGCGCCAGACAGAAGGATGCCTGAAAAAAACAAAACGAACAACTATTATGAAGGAAACACACCCTCAATGAAGATATTCGTTGACTCTTCAACAAATGGCTACCATGAAGAAAACATGCCCTCCAAATGGATTGACTGACCAAAACCTTATGCCTCCTCAAACCCTTGATGTGTCCTGCAAGTAATTAGCGAAGACAAAAACTCAAAAATAAATAGAACTCAATTGGATAGTTCATCTTACGGCATGGAGATATCTTAGATAGTTCTGATACCATGAAATAACCAACAATGACAAAGATATAAATCGAGCACAGTGAAGACACCAAGGACTCTGTGCAATCAACCTTATCTATATTAGACAAACAGGAGTCAATTTATAAAGGAGAAATATCTAAGCATGAGGTGGTGAAGTTAATAGACACCTCTCAAGTCTATAGACTAGCTAGGTAGCTCATAAGGAAAATATCCAAGAGTCCTAGTGAGTCATATAGCCCAAACACTAAATGCTTAAGTAGGCTTAGGTCAACCTATTTGTATGCAAGTATTAATGTATACATTGACAATAAGCATAAGAAACATTTTAATAATTCAATCATAACTTTAATTTTAACCCAATTTTTAACCCTGAAATTAAATATATTATTATTATTTATATATTTGTACCCCATTTCTAACTCTAAATTTAACCTTATTTTAAACCCTAGTTGTTGACCCTAAAATTAAATATAATATTACACTATAATATTATTATCAATTATATAAAATTTGCATACTTTAATTAACATCTTACATATTGTAGTTATGTACATTATTAGTATATCTATTTAAAATATATATATTTAAAATTACTAGATTAATTAATTACCAAATAGACTATTAAGTTTTAAATATGACATATATCAATTTAGGTAGGTACATGTTACTATAGTACCCCTCCCTAATATAGTTCTCTTAGAAAATTTGTGGTGAATTTTAATATCTTGAAATCATTTATGGTTTGCTAAATGTAATTTGATTGGCATGGGTTGTCTATCAAGTTGGAATTAAAGTATATATTCTTGTTAGTACAATTTCTATAAAGGCCATACAATTGGCATGGGTTTTCTACCAAGTTGGAATTAAATTATATATTCTCATTAGTATAATTTCTATAAAGACCATAAGTTAAATGGCCTGATTAGAAGTTATCATATAAAGGAAATCTATAATCATTGTGAAAATAATTTAATAGATACATATAAATAATGATTTTAATGTTTAATATATTATATGATGCACCAAAATTCCATGTAAATGCATGTGTGTAGGTCATGTGCACTAAAAATTGGTCCAAATGGTTAGGTTAAAGGGGTTGTTTTGTTACATGATGTAGGGGAAACTAAGTAGACCAAATAGATATGGATTGACAAAGAGATAGAATCCACTACTTAAAGATTAAAGAGGATTTATTGGTTAGAAATATTAATTAGAGTGGAGAAATGGAAGCATGATACAATTAATAAAACATATATCTAGGGATAAAATACTCACTAATGATTAAGATACAAGATGAAAAAATATATTTACTAAGAGGTAAGATGTTAAAGAAATGATAAAATGTATGGATATATGAGAACCCCTTAAGGTGTATAGAAGTTCACTATAGAGGACATGGGATGGTATTAATAATAAGAAAAATTAGATGCAACATAGACTTGTAGAAAAAGGAGAATTGCCAAATTCTAAGGAAGGTGGTTGCAATCTAGAAAGAAAAATCAATGTATTGATTAAAAAATTAACATTTGAGAAGTCTTTGAGAAAACTTTCAAATTGAATGAAGAGAAGCTAAAAACGTATGGTAAATTGCAAAATCCATCAATTAACTTAAAGTATTTTACATCTATTTGTGAGATTGGGGTGTCATCATGATATCATGGACATTTGTGTTTATGTCTATATTTTAGAGATAGACATAAGATGTGATTTGGTTATCTATATCATACATTATTAGTTTTCATTCTCTTGATACTTGTTATATGTACTTAATATGATTTCATTAAACATGCATGATGATGTGGTTTCATAAAAAGGATTATATATGTGTAATTTTATTCAATGTATGATGTGATTTTATTTCATTATTACACAAGTGATGATATTAATTTGAAGTAAAAACATGATAAATAATGTAATACATGCAAATAAAATAGTATTTTAGTGGACTAGGGGGCTTAAGTTCTACATGTAGCAGAGCTAAATCTATTAATTACATAGCTAAATAAACTTTAATTGACAACTTGCATTGAAATAACTTGTATAAATTATATTACTCCTTATTTTATTTAAACCTATATCACATTTGAGAAAAATATATATCTTATATCTAAATACACATGTACTATTTTTTAGTGATTTTATTTGCTTAATAATTAAACAAATTGGATTTTGAATATAATTATTTAAGTAATCATGCTTTATGAATTATTGTATGATAGAAAAGAACTAGAAGTAAATATCCTCATTTTCTTCATTTGACTTAAACTTGAAACTAAGTTGTAAAACTTGTGAGATCTTAATTGGATGGTGTATATAATAATTTATAATTTTAATATTGATGTATTGATTGGTTTTTAATAATCTCTTTACAAGAAAACTTGAGCTTCACTTAGCTTTGAGAAATATTTCTTCTATAGTGACAAGGCCAAATATGTGAAGGTTGAATCTCATGTGGCCTTACCTAAGACCCAAGACATCTATTCTAGCCAACATAAGACACCTAAGATACCTAGATCAATTATATACCTAGATTTTATAGATCTACTAGACCTAAGACATATCTAGATTCTAATACCGTAATATAGTCTAGAGCTAGTTGACATAGCTCTTAAACCTACTTGGCAACTAGACTGTATACCTTATTGTACAATCTAGACCTAGTTGACATAGTGGACCTCAAGTGAAACCTAGAATTTATGCCTTATCAAGTAGTCTAGACCTAGTATAGAGATACACTTATTATAGTTGTATAGGTAAGACACCTAGAAACCTAGATTATAGTAGTCCTAAGACACCTAAATTTTATACTTTATTCTAGTCTACAAAGACACATTTGGATTTTCCAACAAGTTGACAAGTAGTTCAAACCTAAGACACTTAGATTTTATACCATATTCTCTAATTGTAGACCTAAGATGTAATTTGTAAGAAACCTATTATATACCTAAGACATCTCAAAGTTAAATTCTACATGCAAGACATCTAAATTAAATATTATATAAAATATAATATGTTAGAATATATTCAAGTGATGGATATATATAATTCTCATGTTTTTAAAAAACTATATAAATTGGCATCAAAACATTGAACTTAATCTATGTATTTTAATTCTTGTAAACTTAATTTTATAAATTGACAT
>CM021103.1:374992452-375028900 GCA_007115665.2 Sequoiadendron giganteum | reverse complement strand
GATAGTGGCATTATTTGTCTTAGAGTCTGCATATCTATGAAAGATATCTCTGATATAAGCAGCTACTGGTATGTCTTTTTTCCAGTGAATCTTTCTAAATCCCAGAACCTCACCCATCAAATAAAAGAATAAGTATAAAATAAAGTTACCATACTTGAAATATTTTTTCTTATCTTTCTTAATCTTTGCAAGATTTTCCATTAGTTGACTCCTCAACAGTTCACAGAGATCATAGTCTGCATTTTCCTTCATCATCTGATAAGCGACATAAAGTTTTATACCGAACATAGAGTTGTCTCAATTTGAATGATAAATCTTGTACCCAATAACCATAGATGCAAATTTGACATCTACATCAACAATGTCATCAATTTTCATTGCTCTTCTGTCATACCTAGAACTTGTAGCATTAGTGACCGTTTGATTTTTCATAGATTTCAAAATTCGTAATCCACCAAAAAGAATTTAGACTTGTTAAATTACATCATTTATGGTTATGGTATCCAACAATCCATAATTATAGATAATGGTTGCCCTTTTAAAAATTAGGATGTTCGTGAGCTTTGTGACAAATTACATATTCAAGATTTTTTTATACTATGTATTACTCCCAAGGTAATGGTCAAGCTGAGGAATCTAATAAGACTATCCTAAAAATCTTTTAAAAAATTGTCAATGAAATTGGTCGTGATTGTCACTTACAACTTAATCCTGATTTATGGTCCTATCACACCAATATTCGCACCCCTACAAGAGTCACACCATATTCCCTTGTCTATGGATCTGAAGCAATACTTCCTATAGAGGTCAAGTTACCATCCCTACGAGTCTCTATACAAGGCTTGATTGATAAAGAAGAATAACATGTATCCTATCTACCAGAGCTAGAGTTACTGGATGAAAAGACACAAAACGCTCTGACACATTTGCAAGAATATCATAATTTCCTTCGATGCAATTACAATAAGAAGGTTCATCCTAGAAGTTTTGACATTGGTGATTTAGTCCTAAAGAAAAATCCAAAGAATCAAGCAGAACGAGGAAAACCTAGGAAGTTTGAGCCTAATTGGTTGGGCCCATACATTGTCACAGCAACCTATGGATCTGGTGCTTATTATCTTTCTACTCCTGAAGGAGAATTGTTGTCTGAACCTATCAACAACATACACCTTCACAAGTATTACACTTTACTCTTAGAGTATCCCTTAAATATTTCAAAAGTACAAAAAAAATATTTAAATAAAAAATTAAAATGGTCACCCTGATGAAAACCTGGCAAACACATGTCTTGGTGACAATAAAAAAATAAAGAAAATAGTAAAGAGAAATAATTCGTCCAAAAGTGAAAACCACTTCGGTGTAGCTTTGGATAAGTACCATGGTGAAAACCTGGAAAACAAGCACCATGTGTAGTCGATCCATGCTCATCTATCTATTGTCACTCCATCAGGTCCTTCATCCATTCACACTTATCCCTCATCCATAATAAAGCTTTGGCATTCTACCATGGCCTGAAAACCATCGACATTTACCCTCCTTTTAAAATCCTTTGAATCCATTGGTCCCCTTGCACATAGTAAATTGGTCCTATACATGACAGGGGTAAATTCCTTGATTTATGTCTCCATAGGAAATAAAACATGGTATCAGCCTTTTAAAACCTATAAAATGTCCTGAAAAAATCCAAAAAAATCAACATATTTCAAAATCCAAAAACATCAAAAAAATTTAAAACTTCCAAAAACAGAGTTAGAGCCTAAGCTTATGTATGAGTTAGTTTGTGTTAGAGTGGTCGAACTATGTTGTCTCTACAGATTTGTTACATAGGAAAGGCTCTTCTTAAATGGGCCTCCGAGACATTAGGTCAATCTTGTTGGATGTTTTCGTTGTGTTGCTGATATATTGTTGTCATTGATATCAATATTATTAGCATTTTAATCTGCTTAAGGCTGCATATGTCGAGGAGATTGAGAAAATTGTAAAAAGTATAATACAGGCATCCAGTGGAGCTGAGAATGTCGGAATGTTGGAAATCTATGTGTGTTGAAGATCTAAAGGTGTGCTTCAAAGGGTTTTGTGTTGAACCTTTCTAGTATGTTGTCTGAATGTTTTAGTGGTGTGCATGAAGTTTTGCCGAAGTTATGATGATCTGTGTGCCTATAGTTATCCAATCTCTGTAGATGGTGTTCTTGGTCAAAGTGGATGAAAGTATAGTAATATCATGTGTTTCTCATGTGCCTCTGATGTTCATGGATGATTCTAGACTGTTCTCTATCCTTCGTGTACGTCCACAATGATTGAAGTGTTCATGATCGAAGATCTTTCTGATATGTGCCTGAGTGTTCATGTTCTTGGCCGACATTGTGGTGTTAGCATGTTGCGGATCCATGAGGATTAATATTTTATTGTTTAGAATATTTTGAGATGTTTTTTTGGGTCCCCACTATGTTATGGATGACTTTTGTCGGTACGCACTGCAATTTATTCATGTATCAAGGTCGACAGTTGTAATTTATTCCTTATTTATGGTCGACTGATTAGTGGATGCAAATTTGTGTAGCGGATATATATACAAGATTGTTTTCCTCATTTAGAGTGTGCTCAAGTGTACAAGTGTTGTACAAGTGTGAATAAAGGTTAGATCATTTAGAGCAGAGTGTGGAAGAGTTTGAAGAGGTATTAGCGTACCTAACTGGAATTGTAATCAAGATTTTTTAGAAACTATTTTCTCACTTCAAATTCATCGAATGGATTTAATTTGATTACTGTATATAAGGCAATGAACCTTCCCTTTGAGCAGTGTGCTTGAATGCAAGTGCATTCTCTTTTTATTCTTCATTATACTTCTAACAGGGTATAATCTTGTGGACTAACATCCACCGTGGTTTTTCCCCTCACAGGGTTTGCACATATAAAATATTTGTGTTCATGTGTCTCTGATGTGTTCTTCTTATGCTTGCATTATTAATTATTAGATGTGTGATATAAGTATTGGTTAAAGTTGTATAACTTTGATTTTGGTAACAACTGATTCACCCTCCCCTCTTAGTTGTCTATCCTTGTTTTTCCAACAATTGGTATGAAAGCTAGTTCCTTTGAAAGAAGCCTAACAACTTGAGGTGATCCGAGATGGCATCATTTAAAAAGTATAGTCCTAGATTTGATGGTATAAACTACTCTCTATGGAAATTTGGGATGGAATGTCATTTGAGGTGCATTAGTGAACCTCTCTGGCAGATGACACAAATTTCATATAAAATTCCTCAGAATGGTCCCTCCTTTGAAGATGAGATCAAACAAGCAGAAATTAATATCAAGTCAGTAGAAACATTGGTAAGTGCTTTGACAAATTCAAAAATGAAAAATGTGATGGGTTTGAAGACTGCATATCAAATTTGGGAAAAGATGGAAACATTGGATGAAGGAGATGCACTAGTGAAAAGTGCTAAGCTACAAAGTTTAAAAGGAAAATGGGAGAGCTTGAAGATGAGAACATATTTTCCTTCTCACATAAGATACATGAATTGGTGATGGAGATTAGATGTGTCGGTGGAATTATGAATGATGATGAAATTGTGGCTAAGATACTTAGATCTGTGCCCCCTTCCTACAAGAAAAAAGCTCATGCTATTGATGAACTCAGAACAATGATGAATATTATAAAAGACATGTTGATTGGAAAAATTGCTACATTTGAATTAAGCTTATTTGGTGAGTCTGCTCCTAAGACTGAATCTGCTTTCAAGGCAACTGTATCCAAGAAAAAGAGATATGATTCAGAATAGAGTTCCCAAAGAACATTCAGTTATGAAGATGAGATGAAGCGGATTGAAGATGAAGAAAGGGAATTGGAAGAACTGGAAGCATTGAATGTGAAAAGAGAATCAAGGGTTCATGGTAAGTACAAAGGAAAGTTACCTATTAAATGCTTTTCTTGTAGTAAGATAGGTCATTTTTCTTCTAGATGTCCTGAAAGAGTTTCAAAATATAAGCCCGAGAATACTAAATTTCAAAGAAAATTCTATTATGCTGAAGAAGGTGTAAGTGATGATGAATTTGATAAAGAAACTGGAAATGAAGATGAATGGGTATTTATTGCTATCAAAGAAAATGGCCAGGTGTCCATTGAATCCTCTAGTAATGTAAATGTTGAGAAAGCTCTTGCAGCCAAAGTTGAAGAGAAAGATGAATGGGTAATTGGCAATGGATGCTCACATCATATGACTAGTGACAAAAGAAAATTTGTAAGCTTAGAAAAAATATGATGGTGGTGTAATGAGGTTTAGTGACAATACTTCTGGTGTGATTCGTGGCAGAGGCACTATTTCTTTTGGTGGTAAGAACAATATTGATGATGTTCTTTATGTAAAAGGCCTAAAGCATAACTTTTTGAGTGTTGGAAAAATGGTAGACAAAGGCTACAATCTGCAATTCAAGAATGGTAAATGCAGAATAACAGGAAGTTCAAGAAATATAATTTCTTTAGGAACAAAGACAAAAGGTAAAATATTTCATTTAAGTAATACTAATCAAAGTGTTTTGATTGCTCAAATTTATGTAAGATGGTTATGGCATAGGAGGTTATGTCATGTGAAATTTGATAACATTGTCAAGATAAGTTCTACTCAAGCAGTCAGAGATTTACCTAAGTTAGTGAAGCCTACTAACACTATGTGAAAGGAATGTCAGGTTGGAAATCAAACAAGAAATTCCTTCCAGAGAAAACAATACAACTCTAATGGAGTACTGGATTTGATACATACTGATCTATGTGGTCCTTCCAGAATCAAAAGCCTACAAGGTGAAAGGTAATTTTTGTTACTCATTGATTATTTTTCTAGAATGATATGGGTCGCTTTCTTAAGAGAAAAACATGAAGCACTATAAAAGTTCAACATTATTAAAGCTATGGTAGAGAATGAGAGGTTAAAATATCAAATGTCTAAGGTCAGACAAAAGTGGTGAATTTTCTTCACGGGAATTCAATTCTTTTTGTGAAGAGCATGGTATTGAAGACAACTATTTGCTCCTCAGACCCCTCAACAGAATGGAGTTATTGAAAGAAAGAACAAAACCATTCTAACACTGCTAGAACCATGATGGAATAAAATGTTCCTCATTTTTACTGGAGAGAAGTTGTAAGTACTATTGTGTATACTATTAATAGGGTGAATGTCAACAATAATTCTAGTAAGACACCTTTTGAGCTATGGTTCGGTTATAAGCCTGCTATGAAATACATAAAAAAATTGGAAGCAAATTCTACATCAAGAGCGATGATGATATAGGTAAGTTTGATGCTAGAAGTGATGAAGGAATCTTCCTAGGGTACTCTACTAAAAGAAAAGCTTACCGGTGCTTTAATAAAAGGATGAAGAAAATGGTTGAAAGTGCAAATGTTAAGGGCAATGAAGATATTGGTAAATCATCTAGAGTCAGTGATTATGATTTAGATGATCAACATGATGACGTTGACAATGATGCTCAGATGCATAATCAACTTTAGATTGTTTTGGTGAATCAAGAAAATCAATAAGCAAAAACAAGAAAAAGTGCAGAAAAAAGATCACAAGAACAAGAGGTAAGAGAAAACTTCAAAACTCCTAAGTATGTGAGAAGAAATCATTCTAATAGTCGGATCATAGGAGACAAAACCAAAGGTGTGAAAACTAGAAGAAAAATTCTAGAAGAATATTGTCTAATTTCTAAAGTTGAACCTAGAAATATAAGTGAAGCATGCAAGGATTAACATTGGATGAAAGCAAGGCAAGAAGAACTGTTGCAAATATAGAACAATAATACATGAGATCTTGTTCCTAGACCTCAGAACAAAAATGTGATTGAAATCAAGAGGGTTTTCTAGAATAAGCTAAATGAACAAGGTGATGTAGTTAGAAACAAAGCAAGATTGGTTTGCATAGGTTACTCACAAATGGAAGGTATTGATTTTGAATAAAATTTTGCTCCTGTTGCTATAATTGAGGTTGTTAGACTACTTCTTGCTTATGCTACTTTCAAGAACTACAAAGTTTATTAGATGGATGTGAAATCAGCATTTCTAAATGGTGAACTAGAAGAAGAAGTTTATATTGAAAAACTAGATGGATTTCAGTTAACTGATGAAAAGGAAATGGTATGTCGATTGAAGAAAGATCTGTATGGACTAAAGCAAGCTCCTAGAGCTTGGTCTGCTAGATTGGACAAATATTTATTGTAGCTTGGATTCAGTAAAGGTACTGCTGACAACAATTTGTATTTCAAGTTGGATGAGAACAAAGAATTGATCATTGAAGTCTTTGTTGATGATATTATCTTTGAAGGAGATGATGATTTGTGTATGAAGTATGCTAATGAAATGAAAAGTGAATTTGAAATGTCAATGATAGGAGAGCTAAAATTATTTTTGCGATTGCAAATCACTTAGTTAGAAGATGGGATGTTTATATGTTAGTCCAAATTTGTAAAAGAGTTACTTAAAAAAGGTTTTCATGCAAGAAGCAAAGCCTATTGGTACACCTATGGTGACTGGATGTAAACTCACATAGAATGATGAATCCCCTAAAGCAATCAAAACAAGGTATAGATTGATGATTAGTGGATTTCTCTACTTGACTTAGTCAAGGCCAGATATAATGAATGTTGTGTGCATGGTTGCTAGATTTCAAGCTGATCCTAAAGATTCCCATGTGACTGTTGTGAAAATAATATTCAGATATTTGAAAGGGACAGTTGATCTTGGTCTTTGGTATCCTAAGAATGATGATCTTACTCTAAGTTATTTTACTGATGTTGATTGGGCAGGAGATATAGATGACAGGAAGAGTACCAGTGGTGGTGCATTATTCTTAGGTAAGAAGTTGGTATCCTGGTTAAGAAAAAAGAAAAACTCAGTTTCATTATCTACTACTGAGCTAGAGTATATTGTTGCTATAAAAATTTGTACCCAAGTACTATGGATGAAGAAAATGTTGAGAGATGTTAGAATTGAGTATGAAGAATACATTGCTATACTTTGTGACAATTCAAGTGCCATTAACATTTCTAAGAATCCAGTATTGCATACAAAGACAAAGCATGTATCTATCAAGTATCACTTCTTGAGAGACAAAGTAAGTGACAAAGAAGTCAAACTGGAGTATATACCTACCAAAGAGAAAATTGCATATATCTTTACAAATTTGTTGCCTAAGGATACTTTTGAGTACCTTAGAGGAAAGTTAGGGGTAATTTCCCCTCCTAATTAGAACTAAGATGCAGGTATTTGCATCAGTCCATAAATTTATTGCTATATCATATTCCGAATTGATGTTGTGGTGACTGCTACTCGGGGGGAGTAGTCAGATGGTTTCGAGATTAAAATTAGAGCATATGTACCTTTTCCATTGATGTCAAATGGGGAGAGAAGCAATGTGAAAAAAATGGGAAAGAAGAAGGAAACAAAAAGTGCACAATCTCAGGGGGAGATTGTTGAAGAAGAGTTAGTTGGGTTGATGGTATTATTTTTCACATCATGTATTGCCATCAATGCAGAAGGGGGAGATTATTGGATTTTATGGTTGTGTTTCTGATATATTATTATCATTGATTTCAACACTATTAGCATTTTAATCTTCTTAAGGCTATATATGTCGAGGAGATTGAGAAAATTGTAAAAAATATAATACAGACAACTAGTGGAGCTGAGAAGGTTAGAATGTTGGAAAGCTCTGTGTGTTGAATATTTGAAGGTGCACCTCAAAGAGTTTGGTGTTGAACCCTTCTAGTATTTTTTCCAAAAGATTCAGTGGTGTGCATGAAGTTTTGTGGAAGTTATGATGTTTTTTGTGCCTACTATTATTCAGTCTTTGTAGATGGTGTTCTTGGTCAAAGCGGATGAAAGTATGGTAATCTCATGTGTTTATCATGTGCCTATGGCATTTATGGATGAGTTTGGATCATTCTCTATCCTTGGTGTACATCTACAGTGATTGGAGTGTTCGTCATCGAAGATTTTTTCGATATGTGCCCAAGTGTTCATGTTCTTGGCCGACATTGTGGTGTTAGCGTGTTGGGGATCCATGAGGATTAAGATTTTATTGTTTGGCATGTTTGGAGACGTTTTTTTGGGTCCTCACTATGTTATGGCTGACTTTTGTTGGTACGCATTGAAATTTATTCATATGTCAAGGCTGACAGCTATAATTTATTCCTCATTTGTGGCCAACTGATTAGTGGATGCAAATCCTCATAGTGGATATATATACAAGATTTTTTTCCTCATTTATAGTGTGCTCAAGTGTACAAGTGATGTACAAGTGCGAATAAAGGTCATATCATTCAAAGAAGAGTGTGGAAGATTTTGAAGAGGTATTAATGTGACTAACTAGAACTATAATCAGGCTTTTACAGAAGCTAGTTTCTCAATTCAAATTCATCAGATGGATTTAATCTAATTATTGTATGTAAGGTAGTGAGCCTTCCCTTTGAGTAGTGTGCTCTAGGAAGTATGCCTAAATGCAAGTTTATTCTCTTTTTATTCTTCATTATACTTCTAACAGGGTATAATCTTGTGGACTAACATCCACCATGGTTTTTCCACTTACAGGGTTTCCATGTATAAAATATTTGTGTTCATATGTCTCTGATGTGTTGTTCTTATGCTTGCATTATTAAATATGAGATCTATGATATAAGGATTGGTTAAAATTATATAATTTTGATTTTGGTAACAACTGATTCACCCCCCCCCTCCCTCTTAGTTGTCTATCCTTATTTTGCCAGCAAAATCCTTTTAGGTTGTCCAAATAAAATCACGACTCAGTCTTTTTTCGAATAAGGAAATGTCAAGTTGTGTTGAACAACGAGGTCTCTACGTGTATAACATAGGAAATTCCATCAATCGATGAGCCCTCGAGGCCACTGAGGTCAGTACTTTGCAGTTTTTCAGGTCTAGTCATATTCTTGGTCTGCAACGCAATAATCGTTTGAACTAAATCATGAATCAACAAACAAACATAACCAAAAAATATTTTAATCAATCCAATCAATCCTCTTATCATCAATAAATCAAGCAATTCATTTGTCTCATTCGATCTTCTATCTTTTCTCTTATCAGGATGTGTCCTTACTGAGATTAGGATTTGTCAATTTGGTCACTCACCTTAAGCAAGATGTGTCTTTCTTGAAATTAGGTGTCTTGCCAACACTTGTGACTTGGTCAACTTTATGAGATGTGATCCTTTCCTTAAACAAGATATGTCTTTCCTGAAATTGGGTATCGTCACATCGCTTGGTCATATCAATCAATATTATCAACCTTGTTAATCAATCTTGCCTTAGTCAGGATGTGTCTTTCCTAAAATCAGGCCCAATCAATCAACCTTGTCAACTTTTTCAACCAATCTTTGTCAAATCAATCGATCTTGTCATCTTGGTCAATCAATCTTGCCTTCATCAAGATTTGTCCTTTCCTGAAGCTAGGCGTAGTCAATCAAATCAAATTTTCAACCTTTGTTAACTTATCAATCAAATCTTGGTCATCATGATCAACCTAATCAATCATATCACACAATCTTATCAATATTATTGGAAAAAGTGTCTCTTTGGAAAACACTTTGTTGGTCTGGATTTGACTTATCTTTTTTATTTGTTTTGGGTCATGTGACTAGTCTCCTCGAGGATTTCCTATTAAAGGATTTGGAGGGGTGGTGATGCATCATGGCCTCTTTTCTTTGTTTGATGTTTTTGGTTTGTCTTGGAAAAAATACTAGGATAATTGGACCCTTAGTATGAGGTGGTGAATTCCTTGTATTTTGGCTTTGTCTTTTGACTACTTGTCTCTCAAAAATGGTCACCTTACACACCTTGTTCTATGTCATACCATGGTGTTTATGTAATATTTTTTATACCTTTTGCACCCAATGATGATAAATATAAAAATTAAAGTATGAAGGTTGGTCCCTTATCATATCCTATATAACTTTCCATCTCCATCTTCCTTTCCTTTTTCACACTAACTTCCATCCTCTTCCATGCTCACATTTCTTCCATCCACATCTTTACCGAGTCCTATTACACACAAAAACATCTTGTGCACATAATCATATTAGATTGCATCATAGAAGGCACCATCATCATAGACATCATTTTCGTATTAGGTCACATATATTTGCATTCATCACTATTAGAACCTTATCATATTAGTATTGCATTTTATATCACAAACCATTATGTCATATGGCATGGAATTTCTCATAACATTGCATCCCATACACACAATATCACACCAATAGCAAGATGACATATCATATTCCTTACATTGATATTAGACATTATCCATCATGACATTTAGCATTATCACATAAGCAGTTTCTCATAACATTGTATTGCATTTCACACATATTACATCACATTGATAATAATGTTATAACATGTAAAATTAGATATAATATTTTGAATTCACATTACATATTTCCATCAAAAAAATTGCATTATCATGTAACCATTCCATAGCATTAACATTGCATTACATCAATACATTTCTATATCATATCATGTTAGCTCATTTCCATTACATTCGTTATCCATACATAATAAAAGCATCTATAAACTATCAATGCAGTACATCATCTACATTTAATAAACATCAAGTCATCCATATTGCATATCATAAAAGAATAGTTATAATCATAAAACATGATCATAAAACATCATAGATCATCATCATATAGAATGCATCAACAAACACCATAATCATAGCATGAGTATCTATAACATAGAATATCATCATAACTGCATAAACATATCACAGCGCATATCAACCACCGTCAATATTATATCATATATATATATATATATATATCGCTAAAAATAATAATGTGTCACAAGAATAATGTCAAGGCATGTCCAGTAAAAGTAGATCTCGTAGGATCGAAAATAAAACATTAGTGTCTAACACATGTGAAACATAAATAACAAGATGAGCTATCTTGAACTACCCTGATCTCCTGTCCCTAGGGTACCCTCCCTCTATGGTGCATCCCTTGGTCTGTGCTCTATAGTGAAAGGCATGTCATATAGAGTGGCCCATCTGACATCTAAAGTCTCACCCTCAAACCTGTTCTATGTCCATCTATTGTGGGTCCTACTCTATGACTTGCCCCATGAACCACTATCAATCTCAAAGAATGAAGGCTCTCTCCTCTCAGGTGGTACCAGTCTCTCATATAAATCTTGATAATACTGATTGGCCTTGCTCTCCCTAGCATACTCTTGTGAAACCTCGACAAAAGACCCACTGCATGTAGCTATGAGATCTAGCATTTATTGGTCGGTCTATTGTTGACTAATAACTTCCAGATCCCTCTCCACCTGAAATGCATCCCTCTCAGCCCTAAGGTCATCTCTTTCAGTTGTCACTATCCTCAACTCTGCCTCCAGTGCCTATATATGTTCCTATAGCGTGGCTATCCCCTTCTCAAAATTCCATCATCTTCTCGACCCTCCTCTCCCACATCTCCCATTATGAACCTCTCACAAAGGATCCACTCTACCTCATCCATATCACCCTCCTCTTCTCCTCCTCCCAACATCTCATGGCCACCCTCTCCCCTAGCCTCATCCTCCATCGCCTCCAATTGCACCACCTCTGCATGCTGCTCTACTACTTGAGTTGCAACCTCTTCATACTTCTCTCCTACTTGTACAAACACCTCTACTACTAACCTAACATCTGACTGATCCTCCTTCGTCTCCTCCTCCCGTTGCTCTCCATCTCTCCTCCACCTATGAAATTCTCCTCCTCATCCTCCTCATCCATCACCCCCATCATCACCCCATACTCCTCCATATCCCCACCCTCCTCCATCTCCTCATCCTTGGTTTCGTCCATCCCTACCACCTCTGCCTCCCCGTTGAACTCTCACACCCTAGAATCTGCTCTAAACTAGTGCTGGCTGCTATGGATTTATAAGTGCAATGGGTGTATGTACTAACCACCAAGAATCATACTTTGGTGTAGTCCCTGTGTCTCCCTCCCCACCTTGCTACTCCCAATCTAGTGCCTGCATGGCATCTATCTCCTGCTTAGTTGTAGTGATCACAATATGTTGACCCTAGGGATGCACCTCCCATGAAAATCAGTCATACTCTGTTGTACCAACTGGGAACCCCTATCACTCACCAAATAATCATATGACCCTCTTTGGAAAGTACATCACAATAATGTGTTGTGACTGCATTGTTCGCCTGATTAGATACCTGGGTTGTCGACACTACGGTAAATGGTCATCCTCATCTATCCATAACTAGAAAGTCTTGTATGGTCCCCAAACAAATCTCACTAATGTGTCTAGACCATGTCTCTAATAACCCACGTCTCAAACATGTGTCTAAGTCAGTGCTCCCTAATAGAGATAAGCATATGGTGCACTTCCCACCACTTTCCAAATCACTGGTGGCCGAAACACTACTATGTGCTCCCACGCCCAAACTGTCATCAATGTCACTCCATAGCTCAAAGTCTTTCCTCCTCTATACACAATATCACATAACTAAACATAAAACATGCCCAACATACATGGCCCCCACACATAGATAGTCCCCGAGGCAACCATCAATTCGAGTATCTCTCCCCATCCCACTGGGAATCTATGCCCCCTCTAATTAGGAAGCGAAACTCTTTGTATCAGCGCACATAGAACATAGTTGAATTAGTCATAGGTCTCTTCTAGGGTCTCCCATTGGATCTCATACCCCTAGATCCCAAGCTCTACATCATCATTTGTATCATAATAGTCATATAGTGCCTATAGCCCTTGCACTGGATCATATCGCACCCTCAGCACAAATGGGTAACCTTAATATCTTGTTTACATCCTCTCGGGTGACTGTCACCTCCCCTATCAACAAATGCATGTTGCTCATCTCCGAGTGCCACCCCTTGACTAGTACTGTCAGCATCCCCTTGTTTTCATAATCATGGGCATATAAGTAACATAGAATAATCCTAGATCCAGTAGTGCATGTCACTGATGCAGGAGCATCCTTGGTTCTTGTCAGTCTTGCATCAACCAAAAAATATTTTCGTTCAGTTTTATTCTTGTTCTAGTTTGAGTTGCTAGATCCAATGTTTTTGCGTGTTTCTTTTCTAGATCTTGTGTACCTAATATTTCATTGTGGACATATTCAATTGTCATATTCTACATTTTCAGCTAATTTGTATCTTTTTCCAGCAAATTATCGCTTTCGGAGTACGTGACAGTTTTTGGGACTGGCCCCAGAATAACTTCAAAACCTAACGGCTAGCTGGATCAATCACGGATCTTTCCTGTGACCTGTGGATCCTCACGATGTGTTTAGATTTTATCTATGGAGTTTTCTCAACCTTATACTTAGGTCCACACTTCACCATGTGCATCTACTGTGGATGAATTTCAGATTTAAGGTCAACTTTTTCTTACACACGTTACACTTTTCTTCATTGGAGATTGTAGTGATCTTTGGCCAACGTGGATGTTTCTCGACCCACGAATGTGATATAAATCTTGTATTGGATCAATAGAATGGAAATAAATTTTAGAGAAAGAAGAGTAAGATGTATATAGAATTCAACCTGTAGAATTTTTGCCCACATGTATGGGTACAATATTTTGAGCATGTTGTAATCAGGCATGAGTGTGGAATCTATAACCCCAGATGTGGTAGACTATTTGTAATCAAGATTCCTTATAATTAGAATGTTTGCATCTGTATTTTCCTTCATTTTTCATGTTTCTTCTATTGTGTGACTCTTGTTGTATGGTTTGGACTGTTCTCTTTGAGGACCCTCCTACCGTGACTACACCAAATTGGTATCAGAGCAAGATTCGTTCCTTGCGAGATCATCAGAAGCTACGTAGTTTTGTTGAAGAGTTGTTGTAGGGTGGTGGATTAAGGATCTAACCTGCAATTGCAGAGGACTTGTGTAAAGATGGTGGGAAGAAGGAATGGTAGAGGAAATGGAGCATGTGAAAATGCAGACCCTGTTGTAATGGAAATGTTGAGAGGAATTGCTGCTAGATTAGAAGCAGTTGAAATGGCCTAGAGAAGAGGTCGACCAGTTGATGATGTAAGTGATGAAGAAGTAGAAGAACAAGAAGAAGTTTCAAGAGAAGAGAAACCTAGCCTTGATCAAGGAGAAGAGAGGTTCATAAGAGCCCTAACCAGAGTAAACACCAAGCCACATTTCAATCCACTGAATTATAATGGTAAGATGGATTCAGATGAATTGTTGGATTGGATAATAGAGATGGAAAATAATTTAATTTTTAAGGTACCTCAGATGATAAGAAGGTGAAATTTTCCTATACAAAATTGAGATGACATGCATCTCTTTGGTGGGAATATTTGCAAACAAATAGACAAAGAAAAGGTAAAGAGAAGATAAGATCATGGGATCAGATGGTGAATAAATGAAGAATTTTTTTATCCCTGCAAACTATCAGATTAGTTTGTTCAGAAATTGAAGAATTTGAAGCAGAAAGAATCAAGTGTGACAAAGTATACTGAGGAATTCTACAAATTGAATATTAGATCTGGACACTCAGAAGATGAGATTGAACAAGTAGCTAAATATGTGAATGGTTCGAGGTCATCTATTCAATATGGGATCAATCTGATTAAGTTGTTGAGTATGGAAGAGGCATATCAGTGTGCCCTAAAATCATAAGAGAAGCTGAATAAAAGAGATGAGTAGAGACAGAGAGGAAGAGGTGGAAGATTTTAGAGAGGAAGAATATTCATTGGAGGAGGAAGAGTAAATTTTACATATCCAAATAAAGATAAAGAGATCAGTAAGAATGATAATTTATAGCTAAAAGATGATGGAAACTCTTACAAAAGAGGAGGATATAGTGGTTATATAAATGACAGATACAAAAAAGATGACAGAGGACAAGGGAAAAGAGTATTCTAGGGAAGTTTCTTTAAATGTGGTGGAGAAGGACATAGATCCTTTGAATTCAAACATGGAGATACAAGCAAAAGGACTGGGAACAATAAGAGAATGACCTTTATGGAGGAAGATCATAATGGATCATCCAATCAACCAGAAGAAGGAGAGGTATTGGTGAATAGAAGAGTCTTGTGTCAAAGTGAATTGGAGAAGGAACTATTGCAGAGAAAGAATTTTTTTCGGACCAAATACAAGGTAGCTAGTGAATGTTGAAAAGTGATCATTGATAGTGGAAACTCAGAGAACTTGGATTTTGAAGGAATGGTAACCAAATTGAAGTTGGAAAGTCTGAAACACCCTAAAACCTATCAGATAGCATGGTACAAGAAGAGCATAAGATACTAGTAAGTGAAAAATGTTTGGTAAAACTGAAAATAGGAAATTACCATGATGAAGTTTTGTGTGATATTATGTTTATGGATATATGCCATATTTTGTTGGGAAGGCCTTGGCAGTATGATAGACAGGCTATTCATATGGGAAAGAAGAAAATATACACTATTGTTGCTAATGGGATGAAGCAAAAAATTTTACCCTTGGAGGATGCTTCTTAAACTGATATTTGTACGACTTTTAGAATTTGTGTGGTTGATGGAAGGAGATTTTCAGATTGACTGAGACATGAGAACATGTGTTATGCCTTAGTTCCTAAGAAGGTTGAAGACTTGAAGCATGTAGAAGGACAATTTGAGGAGATAAAAGAGTTGATAACATAATATGAGGCTATCATTTCAGATAATGTACGTGAAGTATTACCACCTATAAGGAGTATTAGTCATTGCATGGATCTAATTCCTGGAGCTATTTTGCCTAATAAAGCAGCACACCAAGTGACATCGACAAAAAATGAAGAGTTGAATAGACAAGTACGAGAGTTGTTGAGGAAAGGTCTGATCAAATAAATTTTAAGTCCTTGTGCAGTACCTATTGTGCTTGCACCTAAGAAAGATGGAGAATGGAGAATGTGTACCGACTCTAGAGCCATAAACAAGATCACAGTGAAGTACAAATTTCCTTTGCCCCAGATGGATGACATCATGGATTGTTTGAGTGGAGCTAAGTATTTTACAAAAAATAGACTTGAAAACTGGATATCATTAGATCATAATCAGAGAAGGTGATGAGTGGAAAACAACATTCAATACAAACAAAGGATTGTATGAGTGGTTGGTGATGCCCTTAGGACTAAAAAATGCACCTAGTACTTTCATGCGGTTGATGAATGAGGTATTAAAAAAATTATTGGGTAAGTTTGTGATTGTATATCTGGATGACATTTTGATTTTCAGTAAGACAAGGGAAGAACATTTGTCGCATGCAGGACAAGTTTTGCAAAAGTTGAAAGAAGAACGTTTGCTGATAAACATAAAGAAGTGTGGTTTTATGAAGGAAGAATTGGTAAATTTGGGATTTGTGATATCAGTAGATGGATTGAAGATGGATCTTGAGAAAGTGAGAGCTATATTTGAATGGAATACACCTGAAAGCATAGGAAAGGTAAGATCATTTCATGGATTGGCTAGTTTCTATTGAAAGTTCATTAGGAACTTCAGTTCTATTTGTAGCCCTATGACATAAACAATAAGGGGAGATAAGAAGGATTTTAGATGGACATCTAGAGTAGACAAAAGTTTTGAATTGTTGAAACAGAAGGTGACAGAGAATTCTATGTTGGCTTTACCAAATTTTGATAAGGTATTTCAAGTGGATTGTGATGTAAGTGGAAATGGAATTGGAGTAGTGTTAAGTCAAGAACGAAGACTAGTAGCCTATTTTAGTGATAATTTTAATGATACAAGGAGAAGATATTTAGTATATGATCAAGAGTTCTATGCCATAGTTCAATCTTTGAGAAAGTGTTTATATTACTTGTTATCTAAGGAATTTTTGTTGTATACAGATCATCAAGATTTACAGTTTTTGAACAGTCAAGGTAAGTTGAATCAGAAACACATGAGATGGGTAGAATTCTTGCAGAGTTACACTTTTGTCGTGAAACATAGGAGTGGAAATTCAAATAGAGTTTCTGATTCTTTGAGTAGAAGAAGGAATTTAATGGCACAGATGAGATTGGAGGTATTAGGATTTGATGAATTGAGGCACTTGTACAAGGAAGACACTAATTTTGTAGAACCATGGAGATCATGTAAAGAACCAGTTTTGGAAGACATGAGTCAATGGTTGGATTATTTCATCCAAGAGGTATATCAGAATTGAGAGAAATTAGTAGGGAAGATAAAAGAAGTGCAAAGGCGGAAGAATTTGCAAAACATATGAAGACAACACATACTCATGTGAAACAACATTTGGAAAACATGAACCAGAAGTATAAGGAGAAAGTGGATGAAAGAAGGAGACATAAGGAATTTGAAGTTGGAGATGAAGTGATGGTATACTTGAGGAAATAAATATTTCCATTTGGAACCTACAGTAAATTAAAGATGAGGAATTTTGGACCCTATAGGATTTTGAAGAAGTTTCATTCAAAAAATGCTTATGAAGTGGAGTTACCAGATGGCATGGGTATATCACCTATATTCAATATTGCAGATCTACATCAGTACCATGAAGTAGAATTCAGTGAAGACAACATGGTGAAGTTGGAAGAACAACTTATAAAAAAACAATTAGACGAGATATAGGAGATTTTGGATGTCAGATATGGAAGGAGGACTCATGGAAGGCAGTACAAAGAATATCTTGTGAAGTGGAATGGTAGACCAGCAAAGGATTCTTCTTGGATTTCTCAAGTTGAGGTAGACCGTATTGGTTTTCCTTTGGCCCCTGCAAAGTGAGAGGCTCACTTTTCATTAACCCCAGATGTTTGATGTAGGATCATCCTTGGTTCTTGGAAATCTTACGTCAACCAAAAAAATATTTCCGTTCAGTTTTGTTCTTGTTTTGTTTTTGTTCTAGTTCGAGTTGGTAGATCCAATGTTTTTGCGTGTTTTATCACCAAATCTTGTGTACCTAATATTTCATTGTGGACATATTCAATTTTCGTATTCTAATTTTTCAGCTCATTTGGATTTTTTTTTCTGGCAAGTTATCTCTTTTGGAGTATGTGAAAGTTTTTGGGATTAGCCCCAGAATAACTTCAAAACCTAACGGCTAGTTGGATCAATCATGGATCTTTCTTGTGACCTATGGATCCTGACGATGTGTTACGATTGGTTCTATGGAGTTTTATCGACCTTACACTTAAGTCCACACTTCACCATGCGCATCTACCTTGGATGAATTTCATATTTAAGGCTGACTTGTTCTTACACACGTTACACTTTTCTTCATCAGAGATTGTACTGATCTTTGGCTGACACAGATGTTTCTCGACTTGCGGATGTGATATAAATCTTGTATTCGATCAATACAATGGAAATTAAGTTTAGAGCAAGCAGAGTAAGATGTATATAGAATTCGACCTGTAGAATTTTTGCCCACATGTATGGGTACAATATTTTGAGCATGTTGTATTCAGGCCTAAGTGGTGAATTTGTAAGCCCGGATGTGGCAGACTATTTTTAATCAAGATTCCTTATAATCAGAATTTTTGCATCTTCATTTTATTTCATACTTTGTGTTTCTTCTGTTGTGTGACTCTTGCTGCATGGTTTGGATTGTTCTCTATGAGGACCCTCCTATCGTGACTGCACCAGTCACTCCTCATCACCCAACTCGTCTCGTAGTCGGAACATATCTGGCCTCGACTCACAAGTATAAATCATTGGTGACTCTGCTTAAATCACCATGTAGCCAATAATTTCAATTCTATACCTTTTAGTTGACCACCAGAACCTAGTTTGAGCAAGTCAAAATTTCTTATTCTAGGGCAAGTTTTTTAGCAGCCAATTGCATCGCAATTTTAACAAATATGTCACACTAAATCATAATCGGCTTGAAAATGCAATTTTGTTGCTTGCCTAATGCATGTGTCCCTCTGTACAACACATGTGTTGCACCCAATCATTTACATCCTTCTTGACTGCATATGCGCCTCGAAAAGTCAATTACATCAAAAAAATTTATGTGTCGCACCACAAATGCTTCTACCCCTAACCTAATGCAATTGTGTCGCACTAAGATGATTGCGGTGAACCACCTATTGAATGTGTTGAACATGAATTCAATTTTTTCACAAAATTTTGCAACACAGTTGTCGGCTAAATTATTTCCTAGACTAAATACATGCAAAATTAAAAAATTAAAATTTGGGTTAGTATTACGTACACAGGGGGCGCTCCCTCAGGACAAAAATAGCCATGGATCCTATATGCACAGTGGGTGGTGTCTGGAATAGGTGACATTCTTGCTAACTACTCACTCTAAGCTCTCAATATTTTTAAATTTGGAATGTAAAAATGACCATTTTTCAAACCCAAATTGCCATTTATAGGTTCACAATTAGGGTTTTTTCCTTGCCTTCCCTAATTGGTCGCATCTTTTGAATCCCTTGACCTTGAATTTGACCTCTCTGTCAATTTTGAGCCTCGATTCCATCTTCACCATCAAATTCCTAGCCATCTCTTTGTCTTATTGGGACAATTTTCCAATTTTTTAGATATTTTAAAAAAATTGTCAATTGAATTATTTAATTATGCTTGATCATATTCTTCTATTAATGAAATAATTTTAAATTATTTAATTAATAGATTTTCTAATTTCTATTCTATCCTGATCAATTAAAATAGATTAATTGTGACACTAACACCCTCTTTCTTCAATAATTAAATAAATCATTATCTATTCAATTGTTTAGCCTTCATCATTTGTCTCTAGTCAGATAATAATAATAATTATTTGACCTTTTCATTCTTTCATAATTAAATAATTATCAAGATTATTTAATTACATGTCATTCCTCTCCCCTTTAAATAATTAATTCAAATTAATTATTTAATGCCTAATTTCCACCCCTCCTATTTAATTAAATTGATTAATTTAATTAAATGCTCTTTTTTCATTTTCTCCAAATAAATAATTCGAATGAATTATTTATTTTCCACTTGTCCACTTTCTCCATTTTTGAATAAGTAATTTGAATAAATTATTTATTAATCCCTCCCTTTTGGTCAAATATTCCCTATTCATGATCTTTATTTATGTCATAGTAGTCTCTGCCATAAGCCTTCATTTCTATCAATGTCATAAGTGTCATAGCTCTTCCATGAATGGAATATCTAGGTGCATCAATCCTCCACCATTGATCTTTGCATCTTTCCAGATGATCGATCTTGGCCCTTCATTTTGTAACCTCCTTCTCATCCATTCTCATCCATCGATCTCAGAATCCTTCTAGAGGATCGATCTCGGTCGTCCATTTGAATGGTTGTCTATAAAAGAGACCATTCTCCATTTTTAAGTTAACAACTAATATTCTCTAACCTTCTAGTTACCATTTACAATTTTTGCACAAGCACTACAACAAATCTAAGGGCAAAATTGTGTAAGGAGAAATAGAAGAGCAAGAGAAGTAATCAACTATAATGGGGAGTGTTTCATTTTCTTTTTTTTTAGTTTATTTCTCTCTTTTATTTGTATTCTCTTGTTTAGGTGTGGTTTCATAGCTTAGAAGTGTTGGTTGTCACTCATTTTAGGCTAGGATTCATCTAATTCCCCATCTTACAGAATAATTTTTTTGTCATTGTCACATTATATATTATCATATTGCTAGACCTACAACCTTTGAATGTATCAGTTATAGCTAATCATGGTCTGCCTAGGATGAGTAGGTATCTTGCAAGATTAACCTTTGGTTGTAAAACTATGAAATCAATAGGATATTCCCAAGAATCTAATACAATAACTAAATCTTCAATGATTCCTTCAAGCTTGACTATTGACCTATTAGCCAACTATAAAATGCTTTGTGTAGGTCTAAGGTTTGATAACTAAACTAACCGCATTGTTTCTTTATTCATAGCATTGATCGCTGACCCCAAATCTATCAAAGTGTTCTTAATAAGTGTTGCATTAATCTTGGCGTCCACTATTGGACTACCAAGATATGTATACTTAAGGATAGTTATGTTCCCTAACATGATATCTGCAAGGTTTCCTAGGACATGGACTGTTTGAGGATCCTTTAATTTCCTTTTTGGCTTCTTAAGACATATTTCCCTTACAGTTTTAGTATAAATAGGGATGTCTTTGATAGCTTGGATGAGTGGAATCTTGATGCTCACATTTTTTATTTGACCTAAGAGATTTGTCTCAGCGTGTGTGTGATGCTTTTGAATGGCTAAGAATTCAAGAAAAGGAGGATTTGGACTCGAGGTAGTTTGGTGTACCTGATTTGACTCAGGTTTCAAAGGTTTTTCTTTTAAGCTTTCATTCATCTTCCATCTCAATAATTTGAGGGGATGAAGGTTTAGCAAGTTGTTTTCTTGATCTGAGGTGGACATCACTCACCTCTACCCCATAAGTGGGCTATTTCATAGCTTCATTAGTATAAGTATGCTAAACAGGCTTGTTGTTAGGGCTAGGTGCAGGCTGGGTAGGTATTTGTGGTGGCTTGGCTAGATGGGATGTAAGATTTGATGGAGGCATAATAGTTTTTTGTTGTTTTTGTTGAGGTGGAAGAATAGGCTATTATTAGTTCATATTTTTTTGCTACACTGCTGACCTTTTTACCATTGAGGTTGCCACTGATTTTGTCGTGTTGGCTATTGGGGATTATAATAGGAACCCTAGAAATTTTTTTGTAGCAAAGTATTTGGCTACCATTTGTTCCAATTTTGTTGGGGTTGTGGCCATTATTTAGGATTTTTCCATGGATTTTGGTTTTCTTGCCAGGGCTGAGAGTTCCAAGTAGAGAAGTTTTGATTTCCGAATGAAAAAGGATGAATTAAAGCTAAGAGGGTCTTGTGGCATACCTTGTCTCTGTTGTCATGGAATTCTTTGAGCTATATAAAATATTTGTTAATCCTCTCCTTCAAGTGGCTGGAAATCAGGCTTTTCAAATTTATCTTGTTGGATACTAGCCACCCTTTTGCATTTACAATTTGCTTTGCTTTGCCTACAACTTGGACAGTATTCAGTGAGCATGGCCTCAACTTACTCTTGCTTCTTATTGATGTGGAGAGTATCCAACTAAGTTTCTAAGTGGTTGATAATGTCCTCCTTCATGTTGTACAATAGGTTCTCAATTCTATCTTTGAAACCCTATAGATGATTTGCCAATAGTGATGTCTTATCTCCTCTTGGTCTTTTAGTGAAGTTCCTAGAATAATTATTGAAGACCTTACAAATGTTTTGAAATGGTATCTAAGAGATATCTCCTTGTCTAATGAGGTTGAGGGCATCCATATAATTATCATTGACTCCCTAAAAAATACTAACTTGAGGTACTCTTCAGACAACTTGTTATGTGGTTTTTTCTTCAAGGCAAACTGAAATCTCTCCATATAGTCTTCTAGTGGTTCATCTTCCTTCCGTGACATTCTGAAAAGGTCATTTTTCCTCCAATCGGGTCCCCTAAAATAGTCTTTGTATTTCTCCAAGAAAAATGTCTTCATGGTGTCCCAATCAAGAACATCCCTGCCTAATCCCATGAACCATCTTAGGGTTGCATCTATTAGAGTGGTAGGGAAGAGTTTGAGCCTATGAGCATCAAAATTATAGTCATAAATTATACACAATATATCAAATTCAAATAGAAATGTATCTAGGTCCTTAGTCATTAACCCATAAAAGACTTGTAAGGTTGAAAGGAGGGATGTTCTTCAACACTGTAGCCCTTTCCTGGATTGTGATTGGGAACTCAAATTTTGCACATCTCAGATCATCATCCACTACATCACCCATGGTGTAGTATGTGTTGCAAATATGGATGTGTTTCATGGTGTTGTCATTGATGTCAACATAGTTTAGGTTGAGTACGGATGGTATTTGTATAGTTGAGATATTGTAGTACTTAAAGTACATGGAGCTATATTTATGAAGTTGTAGTTGTGTTTTTGCCAAGTGCTTTTAAGAAAATTTGAGAAATAATGAAAGTAGTGTTGAAGTGTGTTCTGAGTGTGCTCCGGTATTGTTTTCAACATTTATTTTGTGTTGATCCTATGCCTGTGTAGATATGTATGTTCATAAGCTTCAGTGGATCGAATATCCTAATTTTTAGCTTCTGGGTTGATGGAGAGTAGAAGATGTGTTCATAGATGTGTGAATTGGTTTGGAAAAACTATCTATTTATAGATTGGGAGATTTTTTTTTGCTTTGTAGTCTTCTAATATTTGGTTTCAGATCTTGTGGATCTGGGAGATGACTCTTTCTGATGGTTTCTATGTTCTGACAAATTTTCTTATGGTTTGGCACTCTAGAAGACCTACTCCATAGCTCTTGTGTTTTTGTTGGTTGGTCTGGGTGGACTGGTGAAGAGTTCTTTGTTGTGAAGTTTGTTGTAATTATTGCGAATGTACCTAAGGTGTTCTTAGAATTGATAAAATTTCTAGTGAAGTGTGTTGAGTGATCCACATGTGATTATCTTGCTGGAGATGTATGTACTTCAAAGATCATTGGTGTTTTCATTAGGTTTGGCCGACCTGGTGTCTACACATTACATTAAATTTTTGCATTGACTTAAGAAAGAGTGTGCTTGATCCAAGATGTTGATTGGGTCCTAAATTAAATAGGTAATTGGTCCTCTCTCATTATTATCCACCGCAGGAATGTTGAGTAGCCGACCTAGTTTGAATTTATAAAGCCAACCTTGGAGAATGTTTCTAAGGTTGAAGATGGTATAAAAGTAAATAAAGTTGTATCAAATGTGATATCCATCCATCCACGAATCAAGCAAGTGAGTGAAGTGTGAATAAGTGTTAAAAGAATAGAGTGTAAGAGTGAATTGAGGCAACATTACTTCAAGGTGTTAGATTCCTGAAAGTAGTGAGCTGATGGTATCTACAATCTTCTGATCAGGTTGTGAATGTTTGGAACCACAGTAGTGGATCTTCATTTATCTCTTTTTATTTTTGATAGGCAGTGAGCCTCCTTTCTGGATATTGACTCCTTTGAAGGCTATGAGCCCTTTCATCTGGGTAGTGAGCCTTTATATGCGGGCATTGCACCCTCTGGAAATGAGCCTTTGTATCTGGTATGCATTACTGCTATATTGTGAGTTAATCCTCACCATGGTTTTTCCCTCATTGGGTTTTCCATGTAAATCTAGTGTCTCTAGTGTTTTTCTTTTAATGATTATACTTAATAATATATTGAAGTTAAGGTGAAAAGATTAAGTTTATAAGTAAAGTGATTTCATACAACTGATTCACTCCCCCCCTCATTTGCCTTATGCATTTCAATAGCATTTTCCTTCTATAAGTGTGGTAGACATTGATGATAGGGAAATTTATTCTTCAATATTATGCTTGCTTTGAGTACTAGGTTCACCAATTTTTTTTATGGTTTCTTGGCATGCAAAGGGAAGGAATCTTCCCAAAGAATCTCTTTGCCTCTGCATACATGAAATATGGATTTAAATAGAAATATTCCTGCATAATGTTAGTGTATCTTCTGGTGAACTAGAAAAGATTAAATCTAACAATCCTAATGCTAAAAAAAAAATGTAAACTATGAAGTTGTAAAAATAAAGTCTATGAAGATAGCACCATCCCCAAAAATATCACCAAAAATGTAGATTCTAAACTAATGTATTGTGAACTTGGTAGAACCTACATAATTCAAAGATTTATCTGATTGAACAGTCTACTCAACATTGCAAAGACTACATTAAAATGGCAACCCAAGGTTTGTAAACTTGTGATGGTGTTGTACTTTATGTTCCTTCAGAGACTCAAAACTACCTAAGCTATCCCACTTAAGATATTCTACTTGCTAGAAATTACAAAATTACATAATAGTGAAAGAAACAAACCAGAACTAATGGCTATGGGTACAACTTAAATTGTAATTGAGCTGCTAGTAATAAGATATTAAAGTACCAACTCAAAAAATGATAAAAACTAATAACTCAACTAATTTAATCTCTAGAATACTATTGGTTAATAGTTACATGCATGTTCATGATTATTCATTACCAATAAGCAAGGTATGAGATTCTAGTTTAACTTGCATGTAGTTCATGAAGTAATGGTAAATAGAAAACAACTATTTAAACAAAAAATAAACTAAAAAAGGAAGTGAGGAATAGTTACCTTGAGTGGCCTACTCAAGTGGTTGTTCTCACTTAACTAGAACCAAATATAACTAACAGATTCTACGCATCCATGTGAAATTGACTTCATTCATTGCATATCATGAATACTACATAAGATCTTCTTCACATATTGTATTAAATGAAAATTATTTTGAATATCCATCATGTCTTGAAACTGAAAATAACTGATAATGAAAGACTGAAAAACCAACTTATCTAAGGACTCAACCATTGGCTATATACAAGCTCAAGGGAGTCTTATTCTAAGAAAAACTACCTGCAATCATTAAATTTCACTCCTAAATATCAGATCGTATAGTTAAGATTGAATTGTTCAAACCATAACTAAAAAGAAAGAAGAATCCTAATAGAACTGTAACTCTGTAAAATATGATTGCATGTAAAACACACAAGCATTTGTCAAAATCCTATTAGTTAAGGAGTCCTTCTTTTCCAACTCTTATTAACTTTCTATAATGATGCACATTCAATCTCCATCAGGTGTATTTTAAATAATAGTTATCGTATTCAACTTTATCTGGAACTACCTTATTTTTTTGTCCCAATCTTCCTTTCACTATGGGTTACAGTTTACAACTACTATGTGCAAAACTTTCTCCTTGGCTACAAAAAGGTTAATTCACAAAGCATGTGCACAAGACTAAATATCATAATTAAAACATAGAATTCCATCCATATTTCATGCATACTCATATAGAAACCATGCAATACTATTATGTCATAACCATATTTCCATCATTATAGTTTAGGTCCAAGTCTGCATAATAAGTATGAAAAGATAGCATAATATAGGAGTATTGTCAGGAAGTAATACCTAAAATTGTCTCAAAGTATGCATAAAAGTAACAAAAATAAGCTAATAATTGGACCCATCAGGTATTCTGCAAGTAAGGAAATTTAAATTATATGTTATTTGTGTAGATTAGTGGATTTAATTTTCTAGTTGATTACTATTGTTAGAATGTTATTTTTCATATGCCATTTGTGTTGATTATTATTAATCAAGAGTAATACTGATGTTCCCTTTTCTGGTTAAGTAAACAAGTGAAATATTCGCCAAAGTTGATCAAGGGGTCACATAGCTACTTCATTTATGTTAACCTTGTCAATTTTTGGTCTTGTCAAGGACATATGATTTAACCTTGTTCTATGTGGCATGGGTTGTGTATTTGTGAGATTTTTTTTAGTCCCTTGAGTCACCTTATTAATATGATCACTTATTTTATGTTTTATCGAGTCCTAATGAGCTCTTAACTATTTAAAAAGTTTCCTAGGTGGTAGGTTCATGGGTTAGGGGTCTTTTTAGCCCATAAAACCCCTTTAATAAAGTCTAAATTCTAATATAAATACCCACTTATGAAAAATGGTGAGAATTAGAGTTGGTTGAGTGGTTGGGAAGTTATGGGAAGGTGGTTTCCTTTTTCCTTCTATTTATTCTTTATCCCTAAGAGGAGAATAGATTTTTCTCTTTTCGCTTTGGCTTTACTCTTGTCTTTTGGATGATTTCTCATTTGGGAGAACTCTTGGAAAAGAATGGAGGGAAGGAGCTTGAGGAGGAGAGGCTTCCACATGATGGATAGTAACCTTTTGGTAAAATCTTTTCTTTGTTATATTTTTTTTATGAGAATTAATTTTGTGGTGTTATTGGTTCATTGTGAAAATCTATGTTAAATTCCTTTTTCTTTTGGTTGTGAGTTTTGTGTTGGGATTTTCTTTCTTATGAGTATAAATGGTTGTAAGTGTGGATTTCAGAATGGTTGATTAGACCATTCAAATAATTATTATGTGTGTGTTTGGGAGAGCTATGTGACCCTTAGATCTTGGGGGTGGATTGACTTTTGATCCTATGGTTGGGAGGAGAGCCATTGGCACATGTTTTTTTGTTGTCTTTATGTTTCATGTTTGGGTTTAAAGTGGAAATCTATGAAGGAGGATTCCAAAATAAAATAAAATCTCTCAAAGAAAATCATTCATGGTAGTAGATTGGTTTTGTATTTCAATGACTTTATTGGATATATTGAAAGAACATATTGAAACATAGAAAAATTGGATAGGGTTCACTACTTATGGGGTTTTATACTAAATTTGGAATATTTCACCAAACTTACTATAAATGGAAAGGGAAAAAGGGGTGAATGAACCTACCTATTATTTTATTTCATTCAAGAGATCCCCCAAGATAAAATCCACTTTCAACCCTTAGGTGAGTGAATTTTATGAAGGATCTTGCAATTTCCCTTTTTTAGCAAGGATGGGGTGTAGGCCAAAAAAAATTTTAGGAGACACTAAAAATAGTAAATCACCTCAAAAATGAAATGTAAGACCAGATATGAGTAGATTAACCATAGAGAAAATAGACAATTTATTTCACAAAAAATGGATGAGTGGACACTTATAACTGATCTCAAAAACTGTTGCAAAGTGCCCCGACAAAATGATCGAAGAAGGGTTTTTGGAGAAAGAGTAAAAATACCATATGAACTCATTTAAGACATATAAAAAGTGGGTTTTGCAGATGAAACATAATACTATCATAAACAATAAAATTTCTGGCAGATCTGAGAAGGAAAAATATTATGTACCTCTTAGAAAACATTGTTTTCAGGAGATATCTTCAGACTCATTCACCCTATGGAAAATGGGTCTTGACTAGGGCTTTTTAAAAAATGGTTTCTAGGTCTTCTGCTCCTATGTCTGAACTCCCAAATTCTTGAATCTCACAGTTGAGAAGTCAGAAATAAATATTGGAAGTTAGTTTCTGTGAAATTGCAAAAGTGGCGACAACTTTGCAATTTTTTCTCTCCAAGAGATCTTCCACCTAAAATATGCACACATCAAGAGAAAAAATATTTTTTTTTAGGCAAATGGGGGTTTGCCTTGGTAAAACCCTTTTTTGGTGATTAAACCTTGTAATAAGTAAAACATGAAAGGAATGATGAAAGAACAACTTTATGTCACAACTCACCAAACCCTTAGATGAACCTTTGATAATGGAGGTATGTAACTTGCATGAAATGGCTTCAATGGATGTGGATCTTGATACTTGAATATTTCTTTGAATCTTTGACTTGAATGCTTGAATTAGATCTTGAAACCTACATCAGAATGTGAGCTCCAAAAATATGCATGACTCCACATAACTTTGACATAATACTTGGATCTTGAGATCTGCAAAAAATGATGAAGAAATCTGCCCTTGAATAAATTAAAAATTCTCATGAATTCTCTTATAATTCTCTTGTGAAAATTACTTGATTGCTTGAATATCTTAGGATGAAACTTAGTGAAATAACCTTGTATTTATGCATATCTTAACATTAATTCCTGAAATTCCAATATCACAAGCCAACATTGAATTGTGGATTTGAAATCATTAAAATACCACCAAAAATATTTTTAAAAGGGGGTCCTAGATCTAAGTGAGGACCCATTGACCATAGGGTGAATGGGTCCTAGGTCACTTTCCTAGGACACACATTCTTCAAGGTTAAGTTTTATGTAACATGACATTAATGAATTTCTAGCTTTATCACTCAAAAATTGTAATTAATTAGGCTTGGATTTGAATTAAAGGGGCCAATAAAGGAAAATTAAGCTTAATTAATGAATAAATCCCTAGATCAGTGTGAAAGTATAAAGGTACACCTTACAACACCAAAAATAAAGCACAATTAAGTCCATTTTAATTAAAAGGGCCCTAAACTTGATGTGAATATGTAAAATACATATTACAACACTAAATTAAGGCATCATTTAGCTCATTTATTTATTAATTATTTCCAAATTAAGTGTGAGAAAGGAATAATTTCTCCTACACTACATTTAGCCCCCACTTTAGTGAGAGGATGACCCCATGTCAAATTCAAACTATAGTAGACATTCAAGAGGGGTCTTTGTGTACCAATGTGGAAGGTAGTGGATAAAAAAGATCAAGGAGGGAAATCAAGCCCCCAGGATCAAATATCCCACATCAAAACAATATAAGCATAAAGGGACACAAACAATGTGTATGATATGCATCAAAAAGACAAGATACACAAACATACAATGTCAAATATTGAAAGAAAGAAAAACAAAAGTAAAAATAAAAAAGGGTGAATCAAGCCTCGACCATTGTCTAAGTTGTTTATCCAAGATATGTGCTCACTTAGGGGTAGTGGGACCTCAAGCTATCCACTAGGTGAGTTTTCCCAACGGGTGTCTTAGTGAGAAAGTCATGCCTCTATGTTGGCTTCTCATTGTAATAACCATACCAAAGCTATCCCTCTAATAACTTCAATAGAGCACCACACAATCGAACTTCAAGCTTCAGAAGGCCTAACAAGTTGTGTTATGCTAAGCACTTATGAACAATAATGCTAGTAAAGGTTTTTTGTTCAAAGGGATTTTTCTTAGTTCATGTAAGGTCTCTTCTTAGTGAGCATCATGCATAACATCTCCAAGAGAGGAAAAGTCAAAGAAATATCATGCTCTCAAAGGAAATCAAAACCAATGGAACCACCAAGCAAAGAACACATCACAAGAAGAAAGAAAATCGCACAATGAAATATGAAAAATGTCAAAAGATAATTCCAATGTATGCCCCCACTTTAAAGTGATTGCTAGCACTATTGTTTTGATCAGTTCACTTTAAAGTAGAAGAAGACATGAGAGTTTCTTCAGAAATCCTTATGTCAAGCCATATGTTCCCAAACGAAGCTACATCATGAATAAGGGGTTGCCCCCAAAATGCAATGCTAAAAATAGAAAGAAAAGTATGTAACATGTGAGCCAACTTAAGGCATTTCCTTCAGATCCCAATCTTTCTCTTATATATACATGGAAGGCGGTCAACTAGCCAAAAGAGACAATCAACAAGTGTCATACAAGGACAAGGCTACCTTGTTGGAGTGAAAAGACACTGAGAGGGGGGGTGAATCGATGTTATTAACTTCTTTACCAAATTTAACTAAAACTAAAATAAACCAGATGTATGCTCTCATTTATCAATGATAAACTCATTCATGTATTGAGTGCGATCACATAAACTAAAATGAGAATAGTGAAACATATAAATTTAAAGCATTAAATCACTGAATCAAATGAACCACAAATACTCAAATAGACACAAGATATGTCGAGTGGAAAACCCTCCTAGGGTAAAAAAACCATTCCTTAGCCTATTGCCTTTTTCAGGCTTTCATTTCAATAATCATTTTGACAATGCCTCATGGCTGATTTTTGAGCATCAACTCAAGGAGCACCAACCTCTCTTTTTAGAGACACCAATCTCAAGGAGCACCCACCCCTTTTTTGTTTATCAATACTACATACAATGATATAGAGGATCTCTTTGTTTCCCATATTTTTGTCAAGTGCCTCTTGAAAAACAATGTGTAGAATTCTCAAATGTCAAAAACATGACACTTCAAAGGTCCACCCATTCTCAAGCCTTAAGAAAGCTTGAAGAAAATATCATTAAGTTTTTCAATTTCAATCTCAATACAACTTCTCATCAAAAACATGTATTCTCAGTGATATATCTTCTCTTATTTTCTTTTTCTCATACTCTATTTCATACATTTTCCATGATGTTTTTCAAAAAAAAGTTAACTCACTGTTTTCCCAATTTTTTACAGCAAAAAATAATTACCCTATTTCACTTCAATTTTTTAACTGCATTTCTCTTTTTCTTTTTAGTTTTTACAAAGAAGATGAATCCCTAATATCTTTGTTTTCATCTTTTTATAGATTACATCATTATTCACAACATAATCTTATTTTTTACAAATCAAAACAGAGGTGATCTTTTTGTTTGTCTCCACTTTCCTATCAAGCTACTTTTTCAGGTAAGACAAAGTTCTTTAGAGCATAATATTTTCTCCAAAAATGAAGAGAAAAAAAAGGTATGTAAAAATAGAAGTGTGACGGAATCCTGTCCAGATGAGTAGCCTGCACAAGCAGAGCTTTAACCAAGCAGAATCAAGGCATGCATGTAATTTTTAAATAATGACCATTGAAAAACTGCTAAAAAAAGAAGTAACTGAAAGAACAATGCTTCCATAACTGAAATCATTCTTTTAAGAGTAGTTACCAAAGATTCTAGGTAAGGATCTGAAGAGTTTCAAAGAGTTTAAGATTACCCACAAACATAAATCACTATCCGTTAAAAACAACATGATAACCTTCAATAAAAATGTAGTCAAGATTTGGAGCAATCATTTCAAATTTAGCCATGAAAGGAATAGACTCATTTTTCACCTTTTCCTTAGCATAGAAAAATTAACTCATATTAACCTTGCCTAACAAGTAACGGATCTAGAAAACAAACTGAAAGATGAATACCTGTAAAGAATGAAAGTGACTATCATGTTCATAGTTACCAGACCAATAGTGGGAGAAACGGCCAAGACACCTTCCAATCTCGGGCCTTCATCCAACGACAGGAAGCCGACACAAAAATTGACCATTATAATGGTCCTCTACAATTCCCCATACGTTGTCCAAGGTCAAAAATCTAGTGAAAGCAATGAAATAGCTGAGAGCAAGATTCCATGGTGGCGGCCAGTGTAGGGTTCCAAACCCATGAGCAGTAAAAACGATAAAGAGTTTTCTCTAAACTTCGAAAGTAAGCAAACAAAATAATTTGCAAAAATGTGATAACATTTGAAGTCTGAAAGGACCGATATGATAATGCATAAACTCATAATGCCCTTTGAAATTCGTGGGCAGATCAAAGACAATCATGCCGACCAAAATTCTCACAAATCATTAACAAATTTCCTAGTAAACTACCGAACAAATGATGCCTTAACATATATTATGATATGACCATTTTACCTATCAAATTATGATTTCCTAAGGCATGTTTGATTCCAACTAATCAAAGCCAAGTCACATCCAATGTGACATAAAAAATTAATCAAAAAAACTTTATACCTGTTGTCAGCCTTGAGGCCCAAATAAATATCAACCAATAAACTGATTCAAATTCTAATAAGAGATAAAATTTTATACCTTTACCCATGGTCTATTTTCCACCTTACAAAGTCATGTATACCCAGAGACTTGTGTTGACCAAGAAATCGAAACATATGCATAGGAATGATCACATGTTTGCGAATGATCAAAAACGGTTGCCACCAATAAAATGCCATATATACTCAAAGTATCCAAAGCCTTGTGAAGGGTAATAAAGGCTGAAATACATGTATAATTCACAATGCCATTCCACATACCATAAACCATTATCAGTTGATTAAGGAAACCCGATAGGGTTTTCTTAAAATTGAAAAGCCAACTACATCTCATAAACCCAAGCATCAAGAACCAGATATCATTACCTATAGAACATTGAACATGCCAAAGTCATATAATCAAGTGAATCAGAACCATGTCACCTAATAAAGGAACATAAATTAGTAACCAAAATACCTCAATCGAGATTTGCACATGGAGTCAAGATATCAGTGCCACCGAAGATAATATCAAAAGTGAAGTAAACATGCCAAACATAAAAAAAGTAGATCAACTAAGTAAACCACCAATATGCTAGATTGTAACAGATATTGTCATCAAGGAAAAATTAGCACAAAAGAGATTCAACATACCTAACCCCCCTTGGCCCCACTTAGTGCAAGACAAGGGTGAGTAAAGGTGATTGATGAGAAACATGAAAATCAGTATCAATTAGAGGAACTAGGTACTTCAACAGAAGGAAGAGCACTACAATGCTTAAGATGTTAAATTTTATTACTCAAAGCCTTACATTCATTAGTAGAATGACCATGGACTCTATGATATGCACAAAATTAACTCTTTTGGTAGAATTTCTTTCATGTTCTTAGAGGGAAAAATTTATTTCGTGTTCTTGGAGGGAGAGATATCAAACGATCTTGGAGGAGTCTCGACAACATACTCTTTTGATCAGTAGTAGAAGATGTCCCTTTATTTTGTGATAAATATATCTCTTGCTTAGTACAAGGTTTCATACTTACACAAGACTCTTTAGATTGTGATAATTTGTGCTCTCCCTAAAAGGAGGGTGTAAAATATAATGAACTCCAATTGTTAGTGTTTGGTGTGATGACATTTATATTAAGTGAATATTTATTTAATCCTCTTATTTCTTTTAAAGAAAAATAACCAAGACCACTAGTTTCTACCAATTCAAGATGCACATATTTTAAATTTGGCTTAGGAGAATCTTTTATAAGTGTGTTGATATTGAGTGAAGGCTTATTTGTTTCTTTCAAGGGACAATAACCAAGACCATTAGTCATTTCTTATGTATTAGGCTCGATAGGGACACGAATACCTTATTCTCTAGCACCACATTCGTCTCCATTGTACCCAAGTTGTTTCATAAGTTCATAACCTCTTCCATAAAGCCTTTTCATTTCTTTTGGATTTAGTGGTTGTTCATAATTAACTTCATCAAATTTTTTTGTGTAATTTTCTTGTTCCTCTAAAGTGGTTGAGGTGGATGCTTTTGAATTTTGTGTTAACTTTACCACTTTTTATTTTCCCTTTTTAGACTATTTTGTTGTGATCTTGTATTATGCCATGAATGTAGGTTTGAAATATGAGGAAACCCAATCATCTTCTAATAAATTTGTAACTTCTTCAATATGCTTCTCTTTTTCTTTTTCTTTCAAAGGATTTTCCTTATTTTTATCATTGAGCAAACTATCTAGTTGAGGGTTGGCCTTGATTCTATACACTTTTTTGTTGTAGACATACTTCATTTTAAAATGAAGGGTAGAAGGCACCATTCATTACATGATTCCATGGCATTCCTAAAAGAATATTATACAAAAGATCATGAGGCATAACATGGATCGGAGTTTGAAATGTAACATTTCCAACTTTAATAGGTAATGTAGTCACACCAAGCAGTTGTTTTCCTATGTTATCAAATCCACAAATAGATAAAGAGTCAGGTTGAATTTGGCTTTTATCTGCTTTGATCTTGTCCAAAAGGTTCATGCTACATATGTTAAGGGAGGAGCCACTGTCAACAAGGATTCTATTTATCCCAATCTGGTTATGTAGAGCTATTATTATCAAAGATTCATTTTTCTTTTGCTCTTCTAAAGAAGTTAATAATCTTGATGGAAATTAACCTCTAAGTTGGCTAGAGTTATAGCTTGAATTTGGGCAGCCACATATTTTGGTTGCACGTTAGGAGGGGTAGGAACTTGCTATAAAGCATTTTGACACGTGTTTAACTAGGTAAAGCTTGAATAAGGTCCCAAAAGAATATCTTAGTAGGAGCATTTTCTAGCTGTTCAACAAGATCATACCCCCTTCCATTATGTGAGGGAAAATGAGGAGCACTAGGCAAGATAGGTTGAGGTGATGGGAGTGATATTGGAGTTGTTTGTCTTGGTTGTGGAGTGTTCCTAGTGTTATATGTATGAGCAATGATATTTTAACTCAAGTGCTATGAAATATTATCATTATCAAGTTGCCTTGTATGTGGTTCTAAGATAAGCTCGGGTTCATTTTGAATTTGAGGTTGTTGTGAGGGTGGATAAATGATAAGTTCAATCTTAGGATATCGCTTCAAGGGATGACTAATGTGCATAACATCAAATACTTGTCTGTATTTCCATGATCTCTTAGTGAAGAGGATTCTAATGTCACTTCTTCATCTTCATCTAAGGAAACCACATTTCTATTGTTTGAAAGAAATGTATCAATGAAAACTTCCCTAGTAGGATAGCTTTTAGGAGAGGAGAAAAAAGGGTGTTTATTACATTACATGGTTGTATTTTTCTTAGATTACTTCATCACAAGTAGGAGATGCATCAAAAGAAGAAAAAATTTGATTTTCATGCTTGCCAACGATTGGATCCTTTGGTTCAAATAGATCTTTCTAAATGGTAGGAACATTAGGAAAGGGAGAAACAAGATTCTCATGACTCTCAATAAGGGTATCTTCTAAGACCAAATTGTCTTCTTCACATTTAGGAGAAGAAAAAATTGGATTTCCATGGTTTTTTGGAGTGAAAAGGACACTAAGAGGGGGGGTGAATCATTGTCATGAACCAATTTAACAATTTTTTAAAAATGAAACAAAACTAAATTATGCTCTCACTATTTCAATGATTAAATCATCCATAAATTGAATGCAACTATTTAGAACTGAAATGAGAAGTATCACAGTAAAATAATGCATAATAAACCATTCTCACAATAAAATAGTGAAACCACAAATGAGCAAAGAGACACAAGATATTCCAAGTGGAAAACCCTCCTGGGGTAGAAAAACACTCATAAACTGCTGCTTTTCAGGCTCTTATTTGAAAACCATTGTCAACAATGCCTTATAGGCTAATTTCTTAGCACAAATCAAGGAGCACCAACCCCTCATTTAGAGACACCAATATCAAGGAGCACAAACCCCTTATTTTGAAACAACAATTTCAAGGAGCACCAACCCCTTTTTAGTTTATAGAATTACAATAACATAAATGATCTCTCTATTTCATTTTTTCTCACTCATGCCTCTCTATCTAATACTGTAACGAATCAACATGAATCCTTAAAATATTAAATAAATAAGGTTTTTATGATCACACTCTGCATCATGTTTTCAAACTTATATTATAGAGCTTTTTCACTATCTCTTTTCAGATTTTCATTTACAAAAGTTATCACTTATCTCTTTTTAGAACTATCAAGAAAAAAAATGTGTTAAAAAAGAATCTCTCACTATATCTCACATCACAATACAATATCTATATTGTCTCTTTAACCTTCAGAAGAGGTATATTAGATTAAGACAAAAGGAACTGGCTGCAACTTTTCAAGATTTCAAAATGTACAAGTCTGCACCAAAAGTAGTTTCATCTGACACTATAGAAGATGTTTTACAGAAAATATGTTTTTTGAAAAAGAAGAATCAGAGCTCTTCATTGGCCATGAGAGGTGGAACCTACAATTTTTTTTTTGAACCTTCACCCAAGAGTTTAAAGTGACATCATTACTTTTTGTTCTCTAAATTCTTTATGGATCTGTTTACACAAGAACATGCCAAATATGATGACAAGTGGAGAATAACCAGAGAGGCATCTATTTCCTTATTTTTCCAGCTAAAAGAGAAAAAATATGAAATGTAACCAAACCCACATCATGATGAACCTCAAAATAAAAAATGAACAATGTTTCATACTAACCATAATAAGAAATGTACTCTAACCGAAATCAATGCATTTTCTTTTGATAGGTAAATCTTTTTCACCTTATCTAATTTGAGCATTAAGACTAATTGAAAATTCTGATAAGAGTAAACACCAAAATGATGGAAGAGATTCCAG